>KZ857229.1:119078-169385 GCA_003351005.1 Cystobasidiaceae sp. HBUAS51001 | reverse complement strand
CCCCCCCCCCCCCCCCCCCCCCCCCCCCCCCCCCCCCCCCCCCCCCCCCCCCCCCCCCCCCCCCCCCCCCCCCCCCCCCCCCCCCCCCCCCCCCCCCGGCCTGGACAAAGGTCACAGTAAAATACGCTGCAGGTGACGCAGAGTGATATAGTCGTGGTATAGTCCTGTGTAGCGCACACAGTCGTCTCCACCAGGGCTTTCTACCCCTTGGCTAGGTGAGCAGATGTAGCGAAACTCGAAGCTTTAAGAATTAGATCTGCGCGTAATCTGAAATGAGGAAATCAAGCGGGAAGTGAGTAGCTGCATCCAATTTGAGTGATCTTGCGGTGCGTCGACAGAGTCGACTGCTTGGGAATGAAATTTTGATTGTATAGTGCCTGGGAGTAGCCGGTAGAAAAAGATAGGGCGTAACGTGGCAGACCTTGATGTCACCTCGATTAAAAGCATATGTTCTACGCACATGCGTAGAGATCCATTCAAGGATCGTGTCAAATCTGATCAACATGCGTCCATTCAGGTGTCGTTGTGCCTTGGGGTTACCAGGTGCAGCCTGCCTATCAGCCTCTGCGAACAATCTGACTGGCGTGCGTGTCTATACGCCTTAGGAATTCAACTTCGTGACTTCGCATCTCTGCTCATCTCTGTTGGTGCTGAACAACAGACCATCGCGCAAGCAAGCTCGTGTCTTCAGCTGGTGGCGATTTTCTCCTGAGGGACAGTCAAGCTCGTCACTCTGCGGTTGTAGAGCGAAGCTGCTGCAGATCTGACGATGATATGACGCTTGACTCAGCTCTGTGCTTTGACTCTTTGCACTGAACTGTCCTGTCCCAGATGCAGAGGCCTCGATCAGGCTTGTCGCGTTCCAGCATAGAGGCCGCATCCGACGAGGACAGCGTTGGCAGCTCACCATCTCTAACTCGTCAAAAGGCCGTCCATTATGCAAGGCCAGAACCTGTCCATCGACCCAGACAGCGCCCAGGTGCTCGGAACCGACGAGTATGGCCGGTGAGTATTCGAGTATTGGTGCCAGAGCGTGCATGCACGTTAGACTTGGGAAATGGGATCGTCCAGACTGACCACGGAGACGTGCCACACGCAGGCCCATCATCGTCGTACGAGAGCAGAGCAAGAAAAGCCGCATCCATGGTATCCCTGCTGTCAAGGTGCGTGTCTATGCACATGTCTTGCTTGCGTGTGGGCCTGAGAGCTGATCGAAAACCTCTTTTGCACTGCAGAGCCACATTCTCGCTGCAAAGACGCTGGCAAGCATTGTGCGAACGTCATTAGGACCTAAAGGATTGGATAAGCTTCTCGTTAGCCCCGGTGCGTCACTGCTGCCCCAGCCTTGCCCGTCGTACTGTGAATGTCAATCGCCAGCTGCTGACAATTTAACCTGCATATGTCACGCAACGTTACATTCTCTGCAAAAGACGGCGACATCACTGTCTCCAACGATGGCGCTACAATCCTCAAGCAGATGGAAATTGAACATCAAATCGCCAAGCTCATGGTCCAGCTGAGCCAGTCGCAAGATGACGAGATTGGCGACGGCACGACAGGCGTGGTGGTTCTTGCGGGTGCATTGCTCGAACAGGCGGAAGCGCTCCTCGACCGAGGCATTCACCCTATCAAGATTGCAGATGGCTACGAACGAGCGTGCACTATCGCCGTTGCCGAGCTCGAGAAAAGCTGTGATCAGATTGAATTCACAAAGGAAAAGACCGAAGCTATTGAGCAAGTCGCGCGGACATCGCTCGGCAGCAAGATGTGCGTCTGCTAGTCCATGAATTGTCAGGCTCTACCCCTGCTAATCATTGGCTTTCTTTGGCAGCGTCTCGAAAGCACCTGAATTGTACGCCAAGATCGCAGTAGACGCCGTCCTGTCTGTGGCAGATCTCGAGCGGAGAGACGTAGACTTTGAGCTCATCAAGGTGGATGGCAAGGTCGGAGGCTCGCTTGAAGACACAATGCTGGTACGGGGTGTCGTAGTGGACAAGGACATGTCGCACCCTCAAATGCCACGGAGCATCAAAGATGCAAAACTCGCCATTCTCACATGTCCATTCGAGCCGCCTCGTCCAAAGACAAAGCACAAGCTCGACATTACGAGCGTTGCAGAGTACAAGAAGTTGCAAGAATACGAGCGCGGCAAATTCCAAGAGATGACTAAGCGTGTCAAGGATACTGGCGCAAATCTTGTTATTTGCCAGTGGGGCTTTGACGATGAGGCAAATCATTTGCTCATGCAAAATGAGCTCCCCGCTGTTCGGTGGGTAGGAGGCCCGGAGATCGAGCTCATTGCCATTGCGACGAATGGACGGATAGTACCGCGCTTCGAAGACTTGACAGCGGAGAAATTGGGCAAGGCTGGCATCGTACGGGAGATTGTAAGTTCGCGCTGTAGCTAGTTGGCACCAGATTCAAAGTCATGGTGTATTGACTGACTCGCTTTCGCGTTCAGTCATTCGGCACGACGCAAGATAAGATGCTTGTCATCGAGGACTGTGCCAACTCGAAAGCTGTGACAGTCTTTGTTCGCGGCAGCAACAAAATGGTGAGGCGGAGGGCCATTGACTTCAAACTCTGATCAACGCTAATTCTGTTGCATTAATCAGCTCATCGATGAGGCCAAGCGGTCGCTGCACGATGCCATCTGCGTGGTGCGCAACCTGGTCAAGGACAACCGAGTCGTCTACGGCGGCGGCGCAGCAGAGATCAGCAGCAGTATCGCAGTCTCTAAAGCAGCCGACGAAATCCCTAGCATCGAGCAATACGCAATGCGCGCTTTCGCGTCAGCATTGGACCAGATCCCGCTCGCGCTGGCGGAAAACTCTGGCTTGAGTCCCATTGATGCACTGGCGGACGTCAAGAGCCGGCAAGTCAACGAGGCCAACTACCGCCTTGGCATTGACTGTGTGGGATCTGGAGAAAACGACATGAAGAAGCAACATGTGTTTGACCCGCTCATCAGCAAGCGGCAACAGTACTTGTTGGCGACGCAGCTCGTTCGGGCTGTACTCAAGGTGAGTTCACTCTATTCCAAAGGTAGTTATAGTGCACTGACCACGAGTTTGCTGCACGACAGATTGACGATGTCATCACCGAGAACGACTACTAGAATTAGAAATGCGGCAATGGGCGCGTTGAGTTGTGCAAGGCCGTAGTTCTGCCACGGGTTGTTCACTGCAGGCAATATATCTGCAGCCGTAGGCGTCTCATGCAGGGAATGAATTCCGCAAGAGATCCCTCTAATGAGCTTCTCAGGGTGTATCATGTTACCTTGACAATTTTGGGTGGCAAGAGCACGTGCTTTTCGCGAAGTCGCCGATGGACTCGCTGCTCCTTGATAGCTCTTCGTTCCCTCACGACTGGTCTCTGCTAATATGCCTCCAGCAAGCACAAGTACAGAGCGCCGTCCAGACGAGCGCACGCCGCTCATCAACGCTCAAAATGGACAGCCTGGCAGCGCGCCAGCAGCAGATACGAGCGCAGATGATCGGCCGCTTCCAAGAGGCCAGCTCTTCCTGCTGTGCTTTGCGCGTCTCGTGGAGCCCGTGGCCTTCTTCTCCATCTTTCCATTCATATCGCAGATGGTCTACGAGGTCAGTCAGGCAGCTTTATTCTGCTGAGACCTTAGCAGCTAATCAGTGCATTCTGCTGGCGCATAATCAGCTCGGCGTCCCGACAGAGCAATGCGGCTTCTACACTGGCCTTATTGAAGCGCTGTTCTCTTTCATTCAATTTCTGATCATGCCAATATGGGGCCGCTATAGCGACAAGGTGCGCTTTCGACGCAGCTACCATGGTTGCCCAATTAAGGTGGCGAATGCTGATCTAACGTCGTCCGGCATAGCGTGGGAGGAAGCCCTTGCTCGTCCAGAGTCTCCTTGGATTGGCCGTTACTTCCACTCTTTTTGGACTGTCCCGTCACGTTTGGCAGATGATTCTCTTCCGATGCCTGGCTGGTTTCTTCTCAGGTGACTTCGTGCAACTGAATGCCTTCCATGCTGTACTAATCACCTGGATGATTGTGCAGGCTCCACGGTAACTCTACGAACGATGGTTTCAGAGATCAGCACGACAAAAACTCAAGCCCGAGCATTCTCTCTGTTCGCGTTTGGTGGCAATACTGCCATCTTCCTGGCTCCCCTAATGGGAGGGGCACTGTCGAAACCAGCCGAGAACTTCAAGGCTTTCAAACACGTCAAGCTCTTCATCGAGTTTCCGTATCTGCTGCCGTGCATGGTCACGGGCTCTCTCGCCCTCATCGCCGCCCTTGTTTCTTTCCTCTTCTTGAAAGAGGTGATTTGTAAAGTCATGCATACTCCAAATAAGCGCGAAGGCTGATCTATGTCTAATGTGCAGACGCTGGCTCCAGTGACCAAGAGCGAGTCCGAGATTGCTCGCGAAACACTCACAGTCAGGCAGATTCTCGCGCATGATGGTGTCATTCGGGTCCTGGCAGTCTATCTCTCGACTTTTACTCTAGCCTTCTCCTACACTGCCTTGGCGCCTGTCTTCTATTTCACGCCTACACATCTCGGAGGCTATGGCTTTACACCGCAGCAGATCTCCTACCTATTGGCAGCAGGAGGTGCAAGTCAGGCATTCTGGACACTTGTCGTTTTCCCATCGTTGCACAAGCGCGTCGGCAGCATTGGCGTGCTGCGAGGTTCTGCGGTCGGCTGGGCTGTTCAATTCGTCGTCTTCGCTGCGGTCAACCTCGGCCTTCGACATGGCCTGTCGGAGACTGCTTTCTGGACGATAGCTATCATCTTCGCAGTCATAGGCTCGGCAATCAGCATGTCCTTCACATCTGTTCAGCTTTGCCTAAATGACATCTCGCCAGCTCCGTCCGCTCTGGGTACTCTGAACGGGGTGAGTCTGACAGTTCACGTCATATCAAGCTGACGAGGAAGCTGATGGGCATGTCTATCAATTGCCATCGAAAAGATCGGCTTGTCAGGCATGGCCCTCACTAGATCAATCGCTCCACCTATCGTCACAAGCATATTTGCCTACGGCGTCTCCAGGCAGATTATATACGGCCAACTTGCATGGGCCGTGCTCTTCGTTGTCGCAATTGACAACAACGTCGTCGTCTCATACCTACCACGAACGGCATGGGGTCTCGTGCGTAAGACAGATCACATATCTCAGGAGGATGATGAGGCGTAAAGGCGTATCGTTTGTTTCACCTCGTTGCTAGTAGGATGTCTCGAGTCCGTCGTCGTGATAGCAGAGAGAAGTTTGTCTCTAGCCTGACATCTGCGGTACAAGTACAAAGAGAGTAAGCCATGCAAAAAGATCAAGCTGCAAGTGAAGTATGTCCGCCACTCCAACGCGCTGGCTCTTTGCGGCTTGCATCTTTTGGCAGCTTGCCTTCCGCCGAAGTCCCAACAATTTCAACTTCAAGTTCTTCGACTCGATGCATGACCAGCAAGAAGGGTCCGCCGCAGCCGCTACAGCTGGGCGCGGCGCTGCTGTCGTCGACGACCGCAGCGGCGCTCGTGCCCGGGGCAACCTCGCCGCTGCTCGAGCAGTTTCCTGCAGGTCGCAGCAGCCAGCGCGATAGCCCGGTCAGCAAGGACACGAGGAAACTGCTGCTGCACCTCAAGGACAGCCTCGATGTCCTCGTCAGCCAGCCGCACGTTCTGCACGCTAGCAGACACCGTCGCAACAAGCATGGTGCAGCTGGTGCCGCCGACAGCTCGAGCTCCAGCGAAGAGGACACTGAGCAAGGACAGTCAGAGCAAGCGACGCGATCAACGAGAAAGAAGAAGAACGCTCTATCATGGGCATCTCAAGCTTTGACGCTTGCTGTTCAGCTGCGCGACCTGCTCCTTATGAGCCAGAAGCAGTCTTGGTCTATCCTGGCGGCCAGGTGAGTTAGAATGAGCACGTGCTTTGGCGACAGCGAGGTAGATTCAGACTACTCAGTCTTACTCATCTTGCCGGTCACAGCTCCGACGTCCTTGTCCCGCAATTAGCTGCAGTGCTATCGCAATTGGTTGTCGTGGCCTCGACTCGACTACTGCCGGCGGGTCCGCACACGCCGCCATACGCGTTACAAAGCGTTTGCATTGACTTGGCACTGGTGCTGCTGGACTCGGTCGATGAATCCGGGTCAGAACCTCTGCTTCAAGCTCTGCTTCATGGACTGAATGGTTTCGCCGACGGGTTGAAGTTTAGGATTCTCAATCTTTACAATGCTACGTTCAGCCGCGCTGCTCGCATTCCCCGAAGGCGGAAGAATAGCATGCCAAAATCGCCCATACCGGCAATCGCAATCAGCTCTGACGGCCAAGACGCAACCGTCGCCGATCAGTCTGCAAGTCTGCCAAGATCTTCAGTAACTCAGTTCCCGAACATGGTGCCTCTGCTTCTAGTACGAATCTTCCGCATCAGTCCTTCGCAGACTTCTTTAGGTGTCATCTATGCCCTGCATCGTCTACTGCGCACCTTGCTGCTCCACAAGTCGAATCTGCACCTAGATGTCATCAAAGCGATCGCTTCGACATCTAGCAACGATGCTCGCGCACGCGCGCTGGCTTTCATGTCAACGTATTGGCCCTCTATACTGGGGCACACCGCCGTTACGCCGCCATTTGGGCCCTTCAGCTACGTGAATGATCGCCTGCTGCACGAAACCCGGACAAATCAACTACCAGCAACAGTGCGCGCCAGTGCGCACAACTGGATCCCATGGTACTGGAGCACGATTCGGCAATATCGTCCTGACAGCATCACCGATCTATATAGTGACGATCTATATAGTGACGAGCCCTGGCGACCTCCATACCAGTCGAATTGTAGGGAATGCTCCCGACCGTTGAAAGGTTTCGGCTTGCGATGTATGTCTGGCTCACACGATTCAGTGCATCTGGAATGTTATGCAAGCCAAGAAGGATCTGCCGTATTGCACTATGTGTCCGACTCTGGCAAGACTCGTCTTTCCTTTACGCGATATTGTCTTGTCCATGGAAACGAACGCGCAAAACTGTTTCCATCAAGCTATACACAGCCTGAGCAAATAAAGCTTGGGTATCACCGCTTCAATTTGGTCAATGTCTTCACCTTGACTGTATGCTTTCTCTGCAAAGAGCCGATGTGGTGAGTGTCTCATCAGCAAGATCCAGTATGCGATGACGAATTGACGGCATGCTCGAGCAGGGGCATCGCTCAACAAGGTTATCGCTGCTCCAGCTGCGCTCACTTTGCGCACAGCAAGTGTCTTGCCAGGCATCAATACGCACCGCCACCCTGTCTTCTGGTCGATGAACTGCAGCTGTCGGAAATTCTGGTCGATTTCGAGAGCTTGCGTGCGACATTTGTCACTCACTATACTGACACGTGCAATCTGCTGGTCAAGGCCAAAAAACGGTCCTATGTCGAGCGGCTCTTACTGGCGGATGTTTTGAGAAAGCAGGCATGGCTTCTGGAGAGCGGAATAGCGGCATCGACCATCGTGATATCGTCCAGCAGAGCATCTTCGACATTTGAGTTGCATGACTGGCTTGCAATCTTTGAGGATGGAACGGAAGACCTGGCCTCTTCGCCCATCATGCAGCAGTACTCTGGAGCAGTCGGCAAACTTTCAAGTCGCGAGCTTCTGTCAAATGATGTCTTCTTGGACCTTTGCGCTGCACAAATTTTCGATAATGATCAGACCTCGACGTCTGGAACGGAAAGGGCGGGCCTGACTCCAGACACTGCTCATCGGGGATGGGGAATCGCCCTCGGGCTTCAAAACGATTGCTGTGCTGCGATCTTGTTGGGTCATTTGCAACTTACAAGCCGCCTGATATCTTCCGATAGTCACGTTAGCCTCGATATGCCTGGCAAAACTTGGCAAATGCTGGTCCCTTCCCTTTTGTCGCCTTCCTTACGCGTTTTGGACGTTCTGCAGACTATCGGTGCATGCTTAGCTTCAAGTGATCTCCAAACTCAAGAAAGTGGACTTGGATGTCTGGTGCGACATTGTCAGCCGAATCCTATGGCGCCTTGGCAAGCCATGGAAGAGCTGCTAGAAATGCTCCTTCGATGGGTGCTGGACGAGGCAGGCTTTGTCCGAGCTGCACAAGCGTCTCTAAACTCTCGTCAGCAAAGTCTCGCCGAGCAGAAATCGGCCAAAAACTCGTCGGTATCCTTCGGCTGGTCTGGACGAAGAAAGGCATCAGAAGTCGAGAACATGCTATCAAACGGCAGCGGATCG
This sequence comes from Cystobasidiaceae sp. HBUAS51001, assembly GCA_003351005.1. NCBI lineage: Eukaryota > Fungi > Basidiomycota > Cystobasidiomycetes > Cystobasidiales > Cystobasidiaceae > Cystobasidiaceae sp. HBUAS51001. The sequence continues at coordinate 161,170 of KZ857229.1, read as the reverse complement.
AGCAGTATCACCGATGCCACCCTGGACTATTCAAACCAGCAGCGACGCTTGATGGACACCTACGTCAAGCGTTGGATGGCTTGCTTGCACAGCGTAAACCCAGACGCTTTTGAAGAGGCGGTGTATCTACGCATCGAAAAGATCGTATCAGAGAAAGGAGGAGCTGGACCATTGAGAGGCTCAAGCTCAGCCAGCGCCCCCGATTCATTGGAACAGATTCTCAAAAGCATCATCAAGCTTGCCTCAAAGGGTCTACTGGATGGAACTTTCGATGCACTGCTTTCACATTGGATGGAGCAGGCAGTCCAGAGAGCGTACTCCAGCGCTGAGAATAATACCGTATATGCCTCCCGCACTTTGGCGGAACTCTTTGGGGCTGGGGAACAAAGTCATACGAAACGCATATCAAGATTGTCTATGTCAACGGGTCTGTCAGATTCGAGTCACCGCGGGCATACAGAACCATGGACTTGCGTCCTTGGAACAGCCGAGCGAGATTCACAGGGTCTCAAACAGGCCTTGCGTTGGATGACTGTCATAGCGGCGTCCGGGTAGGCTATAGGATAGGCGATTATTATCAAGGGCAGTGCTGATACACAATGTTGCAGGGCAACACCCAGCACAAATGCTTTGCAAAGACTTCAAGTGCTGCTCATTCGATGGCAGGCGGACTTCGAGACAGTATCGAATTATATTGGAGTCGTCTTTAGAGCCCTGCTACAGCATCACTTCGATCGTCGAACTCTGGCCGATGCCATTTTTCTCACCATCAAATCACAGATTGAGCGGATCTCGTCGGTCTTACAGGGCGGAGAGAAGCAGGAGGTCCAAGCAAGGTAAGCTAGAACTTCTGGATATCTGACCCGGCTTGATGGCTTTCCAAGTTTGGAATTTTTGCAACGATGTCATGCATCGTTGCTCTTGGTCTTCGAAATCCCTGCACAGCAGCTGGTCGACTTGAATATGGTGAAGCAAAGCGACATACAGATGCGTGGTCGCAGGTAAGCTATTGCTCCGCCCTGCTCAGGACATGCTATGCGCTGATGACCAAGCATCTAGTCGACAAGCATCAGTCCAACCGTCGCCAGACCCGAACGGAGTGGAGTACGTGGACGATCTGGAGGTTTACGAGCGCTTGATCAATCTCACAACGTGCACTATTCCCGAAGTCCGGCGCGTGATTACCGTGTTCGTGCAAGCACTTCTATCGCCGGCTTGCAAGTGCAATACGAAACGTCTGTTTCGCCAACTCGGCCATCCGCTTGCCTCCATGGTCTTCCGTATTTTCGAAAGATCCGATGCTGAGCTAGCCGGTGTCCGAGTGAAGCTCCTGCTGCGTGTTCTCGCAGGCAACCCCAAAGCTTTCCACGAACTGCTCAAGTTGATCAATCGCCTCGATAGCTGGGATCAGCGCTTCATCAGCCTCGACTCGGTCTTCCACATGATATCGGAGTTCGGTACCTCGCATGCCGATCCGAGCCTTTTGCCAGGCTTGCCGGAAATGACATCTGTCATCAGAATCTTCCTTTCGAGCATCTTCGATCAAGACGAATATGTCCGTATGAAAGGCGATGTATTGATCGACTCACTCCAGCCGGGACACTATCGACGTATGTCATCTTGCTTCGAACGCAAACTTGCGACAGCTCCTACAGAAGAACAGCTGGTGCTGTTGGCTTTCGCGCTTCGGATTGCGCCAAAGCTGCCGCACTGGCAGATCTTGTCTTTCCGTCTGCTCTTCTTCGCGGCATCTCCCATGAACCAAGCCGAAGCACCCAAATGTTATGCGTCCGCGGTGGCTCTTTCTGCCGTTTACGCTGCATCTGGGCACGACATGAGCACAAGCGAGGCTGCCCTTCTACGCAATCTGCTTTTGCAATCCCTTGGTCTAGACAACCGCTCATCCACATCGACTATGTCCGAGAATGCCTCTTCCTCTCAATGTGCACATATGTCAGCTGCTGTAGGCGATATTGTCCTTCCCGCCCTGCGCGTGCTCCTGGACGCTCCTAGCATGTCGGTAAAGATTACAGCCGAAACTACTGCCACGATGCCAGACAGTACACCGAAAGACGCAATACCAGTCGTGCACACTTTCTACGATATCTTACCTCGAGCTGTTTCTGCTGGACTCGACGTGTCAACTCTGACTTACGGTCAAGCGCGAAATTTGCTAGAGTGCATCCTCATTGCCACCTACAAGCTGGGAGTGGGAAAGGAGGAGGCTGCACTCCGGGAAGTCACGGGCACAGCCATCCGACGTCTGGCAGAGTCGCTGTCCACTGGCCTGGCAGATGACAACAAAAGCTTGCTGCTGATGACAATGCAAGTTTTCCTGAAGGTGAGACTCCATGTTTCACAGGAGAAATAGTACTTTAGCTAATGATCTACGGTCAGCGATTCTCACAAGACGCTATCGCTATTCTTGGGCAGGTAATAATAGCTACTGGCGAGATGTTGCAGTCTTGTACGGTAATGCAAAAGCTGCGTGACCGCTCGCAAGCTTTCCTGCGTCAGGCATTCCAGACTTTCCCGGAGAATGGGTTGTTTGTGCTGCTCTTCAAGGTGAGCACAAACTTATTGCATTATCTTTTGCGAGTAGAGCTTATGAAGTACGGTATCGACGACAGAATGTAAGCGCCAAGGCAGACGTTGCTAAAAAGGACTTCTTCGATGTCTTGGCAGAGTATATGCGCGAGCACCCTGACCAACAACATCATCCAATCAAGGACGTTATAGTGAGTCTCATGGCACCCGCGACACTCTTGCTTGCTCAACGCCAATCACGTGCATCCCAGAAATCGTTCCCCGATATCAGCCAAACGGATCAAGCATCAGTCTGCTTGGTCTCCTTTATCCAATACGTACTGAGATGCTACACAAATCCTCTGAGCGAGGAGCTCTTGACGAGTAGGCGTCCAAGTGCTGTATCCTGGTCGATCAGTATGCTGACAATTCTGCGGGACTAGGCATCTCGCACTTTTTGCAAAGGGCTTTCCGTGGCCCTCTGGATTGGAGGGTCAGAGGTCTTCAAGGGGACGATCCGCTTGATCTGTGTCGGCATCTGTTGGACAGAGTTCCCGGGAGTACGATCATAATGCCAGCAGTGGGCGAAATCGTGCAGAAGGTCATTGCGAATTCTACAATCTCTCGCGCATCTTTGGCGGCTTTGTTGAATAGCCTGCAAGCGCGCTTTGATGGCAGCGCTAGCCAGTCTAGCGAAGTCATGGGAACCCTGTGCCTTCTGCCAGACCTGCTGGCCGAGGGCGTACGCGAGAGACAATACAGACCTGTCACGTTGTCCTCGCTCATCGAGACCTACCTCGAGCACGCCAGATCCGCCAGCGTCGATACATCAAGCAAAGCGTCGTATCCTACACAACCTCGCATGCAGCTTCTAACCAGCCGGAACCGACCGGCTCTGGGTCTGCTGGCGAACGAGCCTGTCAAGTTGGCCTACGACGCAACTGCATACCTAAGTGCACCGTTGCTTATGCCCCGCTTCACGGAGGACCACTTGCAGTCCCTCACCTCGGTCGCGAAGCTTTTCGTCGTTTGTGCTGGTCTGGACGGCGCTGCTTGGCAGTCTGTAAAGGTGGATATTCGCTGCACTGGCGTCTTACAGATCTTGACTAACTGCTTTCGCTGTTTTCCAGAGTACCGAGCCTCGCACGAGGTTGTTCGTCCTAAATTTTCACAGCCTCGCGACGGCCACTGCTCCTAATCTGGCACAATGCGCCCCAATGGTCTGGACAATCATCGAAGACAGTTTGGACCAATGCTATGAAGCGTGCAATCGCGATTGCTTGACCGACACTACGCCAACACTGGACATGCTGCTCTCCTTTCGGCTGAGCATGCTGCTTCTCCGGCGTGCCTATTCGAACGACCCGCAAGCCTTGTCTCGAAATGAAGCTCGTTTAGGCAATTTGTTCTTGCCGCACTGTGAAATGCTGGTGACAACCCTGCTAGGCGCATCAGATGCAGATGAGGACGCCCGAGTAAGTTTATGCGCCTTTCCTCGGCAGGCTCGACTGAGCTTGTTAACGTTATGCATTACCTTGAACAGGCTATTTTGAGTGTCGCGAGTAGCGGTCTATGCGACACGATATCGTTCGTGAGCCGTCTGCGTCCAGCATCGAGTTTTTTGCTGGAGCACGGTGGTATGCTGCAAGCGCTACTGGACATGCTGCAAGACTCAGGTGGTACATCGGTCCAGAGCGCCAAAACGCGACAAGCGATGCAGACCCTTGCCGGAAAGAAGTCGAGCTCGTCCGGTGATGTAGCGACATCTGCGGAAAAGGTAGCCAAAGAACTTGAAAAGACGTGTCGGACAGACTTGCTTGCGAGCTGTCACATGAGGCATATCGCAGCTTTACAGGGCGCATGAGGGGTTCAGGAGGGTTTTTCAGGATCTCTTTCAATGTAGCATAGCATTGAAATTGGCTTGTCGCAACATTTGACGTGATTGTCCGACTTGCAGTTGAAACTTGAATGATGCTTGTGGCGAAGACAGCGCGCTGTATCTGAGAGGGCAGAATCGCAGCGGGAAGGGCGCACCTGCAGCTGCGACCGTGTACACAAGAGTTGAGCCATACGCGACGCTCACTGCAGGCTCATCAGAGAGGCGGCGCCCTGCGCTGGCCATCATTCAACTGCAGATTGAGCTTTCCATCCTTGCTCTGCTTCAACATTCCGCAGGACCGGGTTCGCACTTTGACCAACTCGCCGCGACTCGAGCTTCGTTAGGAAACCCACTGCGCCGACATGGACTTCTTCAGCTCCATCTGGGGATGGGTGTACGACACGCTTGCGAGCCTGGGCCTGGGTGCGTGAGAGGCAGAGCAAGGGCGACAAGCGGCGGCAGCCAGGTTCAGAGGCGCGGAGAGAGGGAGAGCTGACTACAAATGGCTCTTACGCAGTGAACAAGAACGCAAAGATCCTCTTCCTCGGTCTTGACAATGCCGGCAAGACGGTGAGTCGTGCTGTGCGATTGTCCCTGTGCTTTGGTTTCACGCAAGAAGCCAGGCGAGCGGGCGGCAGCTGTGGACGTGGCAGCCATCGCACGGCCCAGCGGCCATGCTAGCATGTCGTGTTGGTCTGCATTTCATCGCTGATGCTCGCTCTTGCTTGTCTGCGCGCCCGCTGGCCGCCTTTCACAGACCCTGCTTCACATGCTCAAGAATGACAGACTGGCGACACTGCAGCCGACGCTGCACCCGAGTGAGTCCAGGCGGCTGTTGCGCAGGCTTAGCGTTGTTTATGAAGCGTGCGACATGCGCTGACTCGTGCTCTTGCTTGACTGCCCGCCTCTCTCGCGACACGCCCATCAACCGCTGCATCTCTGCAGCCTCTGAGGAACTCGCAATTGGCAACGTCAAGTTTACGACATACGACTTGGGCGGACATCAGCAGGGTGCGTGAGGTCCACACTACAACGTACAAAGTCGAGGCTCATACAGCTGACCTGCGTTGCTTTGCTTCTTGTTCTTTCATCACTTTGACCGTTCGACGCAACGCAGCCCGCCGCCTGTGGAAAGACTACTTCCCAGAAGTCGACGGCATCGTCTTCCTCGTGGACGCAGCCGACGGCGAGCGATTCGGCGAGTCTAAAGCCGAACTCGACTCGCTCCTCTCCATCGAGGAGCTCTCCAAGGTCCCCTTCCTGATCCTCGGAAACAAGATTGACGCGCCGGGCGCGGTCAGCGAGGAGGATCTTCGCCACTATCTTGGTCTGTTCCAGACGACTGGCAAGGTGGGTTTGAGCGGACATGAGGAGCAGGCTATTTACTGCATCGGTGTTTCCGCTGCTTGTGTGCACGCGCTGACTGTCCTAATTCCGTATCCTCTTCCACAGGGCAAGGTCCCACTTGACAACATCCGTCCCATCGAGATCTTCATGGTTTCTGTCGTCATGCGACAAGGATACGGCGATGGTGGGTTGCTGGTGCAATTTGCAGTGACTCTGAATGTAACAGCTGATTATCATCACATGAAATCACCAGGCTTCCGATGGCTCGCGCAATACATCTAAGTCAGCCACTGCGGCAGATCAAGGGCGCTTGCATACTCAGGCTATACGTTCGCCTGCTACACGAGGAAGGAACGAACGGTCACCATCTGGGCCGAGCCAGCTTTGCCGCTCTTCGACATCCACATACTCTCTCGCCTCGCAAACCCTCTAGAATTCCGGTCGCCTACTTAACCCCCCTCCAAAACCAACCTCACGAGCTGTTTCACGATACTCGCTACTAGTATTTTTCACGGACTGTGGTGCTGAAAATGTCCAGCTGTCCGCGTTGTCTGTGGTCTTGCGGGCAATTCACAAGTCTACGAACGCTGTGAGGCTTGGCGGGCCGTTTGCGCACGTTTGCCCTGTCCTTGTCAGCGAGTTGCTGTTAGAACAACAAGCGAGCGAGCGAGCACATGCCACTGATCAGCTGACAGGCTCACCAGCATGCAGTGTGCTCCTGCGCATGTCCTCGCCCGCCGTGTGCCGTCTCTTTGCGTCACCCGTCTCGATCACGCACTCTTAACTGGGACTGCCTGCATGCGGCACAGCTTGACTGCGGGCGCACACGGGCAGCAACAAGAGCATTAGTGCTTGCTTGCTCGAACCACACCTGCCAGCTGTACAGACAGCGGCTCGAGCTCGCCGACCATGCCCCACTTCTACGCCAGCGGCGTCTCGGACGAGCTCATCGACATCTGCAACAACCACACCGAGACAATCGCCAACACGCTGCAGCAGCACCCCAATGCGAGCGTGCAGTCGAGCTGGAAGCGCATCTACCCCAAGCCATTCGTCCTCAAGCGGCTCTATAGGCGGTTCGCAATCAAGCACGACCTCTACTCTGGCAGAGGCGACCCTACCAAGGCTGACCTCGACCGCGCCGAACGATGCGGGAAATTCCCATACCGTCCGAGTGATCTCTTCTTGAAGGTGTGCACGCGTTTTTGCGGGAGTAATACGCCCTCGCTGAATTGCATTGCACATACTTCAGATCTTCTCCGACGTCCTGCTGTGTCTCGAACGAGACCCGCTCAGCAACATGTGCGCACCCCCGCTCATTGGCACCTCGGCCGTCATGCCCTTGTCCATCATCTCAGTGTGAGTATGTGCGGTACTGCTCTCTCCTTCATCCTATGCTTGCCTGCGCACGCCCACATGCGCTCGGCCATTGCCACCTAGCTGGCAAGGTGCGCAGCAAAAGCCGGCTAGGCGGTCAGACGAGCTGCATGCATGCGCTATCACAGGCCAGCACCAGTCGGCAGCGGCAGAATAAACAAGAAGCATCACAGGACCTTCTCGGCGCACCTGATCTCTTAAGACAAAGCTTCGCTGACACTCCATCGCCGTGATTCTCTGCCACCCGGTCTATCCGAACCTCTGTCGCTCCGCCACAATCACCGGGATGGACTACGCAGCATTCCCGACATCATGCAGCATTGTATGTCACATAATCCTTTTTCTCTTCTACGCCCTCGTCAATGCTCATGTCTCCGCTGCAGACTACGACTGTATCGTCCGCGCGGAAAAGGAAGTTGTTCTCTTGACAAATTACTGGCAACCCAGCAACAGCGTCAACAAGGTTTCTGCTGGGCTGATGGACCTGTCAAAACGCGCTGGAGAGCGCGGTGCTCGTATAGTTGTCAAGATCATGTGGGACAGAGGACAGTGGTCGCAGCTTGTAGACAATCACGCACGTGTTACCGAAGAAGGGAGGGAAGCTCTGGATCTGCCGAGACCGGACGAGATTCCTAATATCGATTTGGAGGTCATTGTGAGTCTCCCGAGCATGCAGAGTTCAAACAAGGCCATGCATGATCTGAATTATGGGACTTTGTTGCATCAATCGCAGAACTTCCACCGGCCGTTGCTGGTGAGTTGCTGCGTGCAGTTGTGCTTCTGCATGAGTGCATACTGACGATGCAGCGGACCAATGCCAACAGGGTACCTTTCACGTCAAGTTCCTCGTCGTGGACCGCAAAGTCGCACTGCTCAACAGCAACAACATCCAAGACCGACCGAATCTCGAAATGATGATCCACCTCGAAGGCGCGGTAGTCGAGTCCTTTTATGACGTATTCCTCTATTCATGGCATCACAATTTGGTGCCTGCTTTGCCCTGTGTCGTCAACCCGCCAGCGAATCGCAAGGATCACACCGCAAAAGCGTACGACTTCAAGTTCCAGGAGCAAAATGAATATTTGAGCGATATCGAGCTTGTGCGTGCTGCCAGAGCTGCTCGCGCGATGCTGCACCTGGAAAAGGACGACGATGAGAAGCTGTCCCGTCTAAGGGGTGAAGCGGACAAGGAGCGCATGTTTGGTGGCTATGGACAGCGCTTCCAAGCGGTCCTTGGTGCCATTTCCGAATCTCGGAGGGGATCATTCTCGGCGGACGTGAGGGAGCAACAGCTTCACAGGGGCGAAGGAGCTGAACATGGACAACATGCACCAGACGGCAGCGCGCACGGTCAGGAAGCCAAGCAGAATATGCGCATACCGTTCGCAGACGCCGTCTTCAAGGCGATGGACGCAAGACGAAAGGGCAACCTGTCCCCGGGCGGAGGCAGGCATGAAGACCCACACTCTGGTGCCAGTGCCGCCGTCTCCGCAAGCAGCACAGCGCCTGCATCGCGTGTAGTGTCCCGCGAGCACCCGGTAGCTGAGTCTTCCAACGCTGGCGTAGGGACATCATCATCAGCAGCAGCTGCTGCACCAGATCACGGACCACTTCCATCCGCAACTAATACCAGCGAAGAGCAGCCCGGTCTCGTCAATTGGGAGCAGCCATCCACCACATTGCAACAGCTGAACAATGAAATCAATCGCATCTCCTCTCCAGCGCGCGCGAGGGAGGTCCAAGCACACGCAGACGAAATAGCCGGACCGCGTAGAGCAAAGACTAGTACAACATCTGCCAAGACGGAGGAATCTGCACATGTACTCCCGGCGCTCAACCTGCCTGGAGCGTCATTGACAACACCTACGGACTCTAAGGCGGCTTCTGTCCATACAACCTCGCAAACAAATCTCGCAGCGCCCGAGACCGAGACATTGCAGAGTCCGGGCTCACAGGAGCACGAACAAACGCGGGCCCTCAGTCCAGTCTACTCTGAGCGATCGTCGGCTGCTCATCCCAGCGCATCAGCTGAGAATTTGGCATTGAACGCTTCGGCAGCCGAGACAAGTGCCAAAGAGACACACGACGCAGCTGGTCTGCCCCACGGCCAGGTGCATGCAATTGATTATGCTAGTTCCGAGACCGGCGGCACACCGGCTCTTACTACCTCGCAATACTCTGAAGCGACGCATTCGTCGGGCAAAATGCCAGAGACACCTCCGAACGTGCCGGTGGCATCGACTTCTACTGCTGCTGGAAGTGTGAATGCAAAAGCAGGACAAGGAGACACACCGCGATCATATCGATCTTGGACGAGTCCCAATTCTGCACTGTTCTCGCATACCATGGACAAGGATGGCAAGCCTCTTCCGTGGCGCTTTTCAACGATTGCAGAGCGAAGAAACGCAAACCATAGCCTTGGATCGAGCTCGGCTGGCTCGAAGCCGGCACCGAAAAAGAATTGGATTGAAGGCTGTAGGTTTTTCAATCTGCTTATTGGCACGATACGACCTTGTGAATGGAGCTGACTTAGAACTTCATCCCCGCAGTGGTCCTTGGTAAAGGCTCCAAAGCACCACCGCCAGTTCCACCGCCGAGCGTGCAGACACCTCGACAGCGAGCGCTGTCTAATGCACTGAATGCAGGCGCACTGTCCCAAGCCTGGTCGACGGTAGAAGACGGTGACTTGTTGGACGAGTTCAACCCGCATACTTTGCACCACGCACATGATCCCTTCCCGATCGCGATGGTCAACCGGAAACCACATGGTTTGCCTGGACATCAGGACATTCGCGTACCGCAAGACGCAGCTTGGTTGGCTGGTATTCGCTATGCTCAAAAGAGTGTATTCATGTGCGTCGAAATCCTTCCAAGGTACTGCTGTTCTGCACGGATACAGCTGACTTGATAACTTCCTTGCTGTAACAGCCAAACACCGACTTTCAATGCGAAACCAATAGTACGAGCGTGTGTCGATGCGTGCCGCCGCGGTATCCAGGTCACTATCTGGGTCGACCTTGGATTCAACGATAAAGGCGAGTCTATGCCATTCCAAGGAGGCACGAATGAACAAGTAGTCGAGCGCATGTACAAGGATTTGCGCAAGACGGGCCATAACAAGAATTTGCATGTGTTTTGGTATACTGGCAAGGACATGATGCGGCCTTTGAATGCCGTCAAGAAGCAACGCAACTGTCATGTCAAGGTGCGTTTTACACCTTGAAGAGCTAAGACCATTCAAGGCTTACTGACAAGTTCTGTTGTGCCTTCTTCCCGGCAGTTTATGCAAATCGACGACCAAGTAGGGATCCAAGGCAACGGGAACCAAGACACGCAATCATGGTACCATTCAGGCGAAGTAAACGTGATGGTTGACTCTTCTCAAATCGTGCATGATTGGATGGAAGCGCTTCACCGGCAGCAAAATACAGACTTGTACGGAAAAGTCGACCAGCATGATGGGATTTGGCGAGATAAAGCCACGGGTAAAACACCGGCGGAGATGGATACGTGGGAGGCAGAGCTGCGGGAGAAGGAGAAGGAGCAGGAGAAGCAGGCGCAAGAGCAAGGACAGACTCAGGCTCAGCCCGCGGCGGCGGCAGCATGATCTGTCAGTCACTCGCCGCTAAGTCATCGAGAGTCTCTGCAGGATGGACAGTCAAATAGTATGGCAGTATTGAGATAATCTGATTCCTTGTCGTTCCCTGCAATTCTGCATACACGTGGTATGATACTGGCCTGTACATGGAGAAATATCGAGCGTGAAAATGAAGCTATCACAGCAGCTTGAGAGCCGCAAGCGCCGATGCAATACAAAGAGAGCAGCGCACGCTCCAACATACACATGTATTCGAGATGAATGGCAGAAAGTCGAGTAGAATAGAGTGTGGGAAGTGCAGGTAAAAAAAAAAGAGAAGTGAAGAGATGATTGTGTGTGCGGATGGGAAACATCCCCCAAGCGACGAGCGAGTGACAGGTGTGTGGATCAGATTGTACGCCGATGCGCTCCTTTAAAGTAACAAGGTGTGGGTGCGAGGCTGAGCGCACGTCTCTATTGCCTATTGCCCTGCCTGGGCGAGTGTCTCCATCAAGGACAGGCTGCGAAAACTGCGACCGTGGCCTTGACCAAGACACCCGCCAATGGTGACGGTGCACCAGCAGGCATTGGGATGGCGCAGAGCTGATCTCCTCGCTGTTGTTTATCGTCATGCTGTTTCTTCGAAACTTGGAAGGATGTGGAGGAGAAGAGAGCCGCGAGGGTGGGCGTCGATGGAAATTTGTACAGGGCGAGCTGGTGGCGTCGATCTGCGAGGAGACGGTACAAGAGATGGAATAGCCCTCTTCTTTGCTGCAGTCTACCACCATACCACCCCCCCATCCGCAACACGCATGCTCGCCCTCGCACGCAGCGGGACACGCTTCGCCCGACGCGCTGCTGCCTGCGCGTCTCTGCCACGGCGGGCACTCGTGCAGACATCTGCATCATCACCATCACCACCACCACCACCATTCACACAGGCATCCGCACAGGCCAGCACCAGCGCAACCAGCATCGAGCAGGCACAGAGACACGACGACTATGTCCGCGCACAGCACGCCCGCATCCAGCCGCTCCACCCGAGCCTGCGCCAGACGCCGCTCTCGCAGCACGCAGTCTACCCGGCCTCGTCGACGCTCGAGCAGCTCAGCCTGCTCGAGGTCTGCCTCGCTACAGGCAACCTGGCTCGTGCGCGCAAGATATTCGATGCCATCAGAAGCATGTACCTCGACGAGTCGCGCTATGCTGGTGCTGCTGCCGCAGATGCCACTGGACTGGACCCCGACGACCTGGACAACTTTGACCCAGTCCAGGGAAGGTGGCAAAGACGACTCCGCCTCGCAGACATTCTTCCTCCCAACATACACACGCAGTTCCTGCGCAGCTTCTTCAGGCAGGCTGTCGTCCAAGACAGTGCCAAACTTGCCGCACGAGGAGCAAAGGTCAAGAAGCGGGCATTTGTATCAGACGCATGGCAGTGGTTTGAAATGCTCCTCGGCGACGAGATCCTCTATGGACGACTGGACGACAGCGCATGGGCGGTGATGCTCAAGGGAATGATGGCGTGGGTGGTCCTCATCTGTGCACTGTGTGTTATTGTGCACTTGGACCTGACGGTTTTTCCTTTTTTCCATAGCACCAAATTGACAAACCCAAACATGCAGGCACCAGACCCAGCTGCACTGCACCTCAAGCCAATGTCGTACCTCTATGAACTCTTGAAGACCCACGGCCGCTCTCTCGAGCTCATCATGCAGGATCCGATCTTCTCACACGCCGGATTAGCAGGCCTCAATGACTATTCTGCAACCAACGTCTTGGAGGAGCTGGCAGCTGTTTTAGCAGAACGAGGAGAGACAGACTATCTGGTTGAAGTAGATGCCGTCAAGCAACGGTTGCTGGCGGCACAGCGATTTGCGCAGGAGTTGCCGTCTGAAAGTCAGTCAGCGATAGACGAACACGGACGAGCGGATCATCAAGAGACGGCGCAGGAAACAGAAGCTGCCGCGCCGCCGCAAGTCAGGGAAGAGCCTGCTGCCAAGTTGACGCCCGCACGGCGATCAGTCCACGAAAACATTCCCTTTAAGCTCAACAGCTTGCTAGGCAACCTGGATGCCATTACTGGCCAGCGTCGGGTGACCAGCGATCCGTACATCCGGCAAGACCTGCTTGAGGAATCGGCCTACGATGCAGCGCGGTGGCAGACGATGCACGACAATGATCAGCTCAATAAAGTCGGGCTAGGTTCCGAGACCCGCATGAAGAGCAATGTGATCCAGTCACACATGTCTCAGTGGCTCGACGCGCTGCACAAACATTTGCCCGACACGCTTGAAGCAATACCTAGCGCCGGCGGTCCTTCTGGTCAGCCGATGGGCGGTTCTGGCGATGAAGATGCCAAAGAATTGCTACGACTCATGCCTGTCGGCAAAATTGCATTCATCACCGTTGCAGAGACGCTGCGCATTGTCAGTGATTCTGGGATCGTAGATGGTGTGAAAGCCACGCGCGCAATCATCGGAGTCGGACGGGCTATTGAAGATGAGTTTGGAGCAGAGGCATGGAAGGTCCTTCAGCCTCAGCTTTATGATTCAGCAATGGAACGAGTAGCTTCCGCGCGTCGAGCGCAGGTGATTCGCAACTTCATGCAGCAGGAAGGCATCAATGCCGGTGCTGCTCGAGCTGCACAGCGCGAAGGATACGGCGACGAGGCCGACGAGTTGCTCAAGATTGAGGATGCAGCGGAAAGACAAGCCAAGCTTGAAGCGCGGGAAAAGGCTCTTCCATGGACACAGCGGATGCGAGCCAAAGTTGGCGGATTGCTCATCAAAGCTCTCTTGGACGTGGCGACTGTGGAACGTACCGCAGTCGCTGAAGATGGCTCAGAGCAAGTCATCACGCAGAAGCAGCCCGCGTTCTGGCAGTCGTATCAATATGTGCGAGGGCAGAAAGTTGGCGTCCTCAAGCTTAATCATGTCATTGCGGAAAGATTGGACAAGGATCATCTTGGAGCAATCTCATTTCCGAGATACCTCCCCATGCTTGTCAAGCCCAAGCCATGGACTAATTGGAACTCGGGTGGTTATCGAATACAGCGGAGTGAGCGGTACCTCCTTTTTGACTGCTATTGACGCCAGGCGGGATAATAAACTGACAGGCGGCTTCCTTTCCTTCTTAGCACCGATAATGAGGACTTCTGAATGTCCAGAGCAAGAGCAATACGTCCGTTTAGCGGCTGAGAATGGGCAAATGACACAAGTGTTCTCCGCTCTCGACGCCCTGGGGAGCACAGCCTGGACGATCAACCAGCCCATCTTTGAAGTCGTTTCCCAAGTCTGGAATTCTGGCAAAGCATTTGGCGACATTCCAATGGATAATTCTGAGAATGCGATACAATACCCTAAACCGCCTAGCGAAGAGGATTTGCGGGATCCTACCGTGCGAGCTGCTTATAGAGTTCAGATTCAACAAGTGAATCATGAAAGGGCACGAATGCATTCGCAGCGGTGTAATCTCAACTACAAGTTGGAGATCGCGAGAGCCGTGAGTTGTTGGAAGATCGAATTTCCTCTTGTCGAGTCAATAAGCACTCAGCTAATCGTGCGCTTGACGTTTGGCAGTACCTCGGCGAGACCTTCTACTTTCCTCACAATATCGATTTCCGCGGCCGAGCATATCCCATCCCGCCAAATCTGTCACACATCGGAGACGACATCTCACGCGGTCTCTTGACGTTTGCAGAAGGCCGCCCGCTTGGCGCCCGCGGCTTGACATGGCTGTACATTCAGATCGCAAACACCGCAGGCGCAGACAAGGTTTCTTTCGCCGACCGTGAGGCGTTCACGAAAGCGCACATGGAAGACGTTATGGACTCTGCAGATCGCCCACTCGAGGGACGGCAGTGGTGGCTAAAGGCCGATGATCCATGGCAGTGTCTCGCAACGTGCATGGAGCTGACGAACGCCCTGCGCTCGCCCAATCCAGAAGAATTTGTCTCGCATCTGCCAGTACAGCAAGATGGAACTTGTAATGGATTGCAGCACTATGCAGCTCTAGGAGGCGATGGGACTGGCGCAGAACAGGTCAATCTTGCAGTCGGTGACAAACCTGCCGATGTCTATACTGCAGTCGCAAATCTCGTCAACAAGGAGTTGGATCTCGACATTCAGGCTGTAGATCCATCGACGGCGGCAGCAGATACGCAGGTGCCTACGAACGTTGGCGACGCTGAAAAGGAAGCTCAACGCACACTAACGAGAGTTTCAGATGGTCTACCTCCTGGCGTTGCTGGAGCCGCACAGACGACGGCCGAAGCACGGCGCGAGGTTGCCCTTGCGCTCAAAGGCAAGGTGACGCGTAAAGTCGTCAAGCAAACGGTCATGACGACGGTTTATGGTGTCACATTCATCGGTGCCAAGAAGCAGATCCAGCGTCAGCTGAGAGATCGAGGCGATGTGCCCGCTTCGCTGCAATATCTTGCAGCGTCGTATCTTGCAGAGAAGGTGCTCAGCTGCATTGGTGACCTCTTCAAAGGCGCTTCTGGCATTCAGCTCTGGTTGGGTCTTTGTGCGCGTCTCATCGGTCGGTCTGTCAAGCTCGTCGAGGGCACAAGTTTGAATGATCAGTTCAAGGAGCCGATGGCGAGTGTCATTTGGACGACTCCGCTGGGTCTCCCTGTCGCTCAACCTTATCGCAAGAAGAAGAAGAGCCAGATCATCACGGCCTTGCAGTCGGTGTTCATCACTGATCCAAATACACCAACGGCTGTCGATCCCCGTGCACAGGCGACTGCTTTCCCGCCAAACTACATTCATTCCCTCGATGCTACACACATGATGACGACCGCCGTCGAATGCAAGCGACGCGGCCTAACATACGCGTCGGTGCACGATTCGTACTGGACGCACGCGTGTGATGTCGATGAAATGGCGTATGCACTTCGAGACTGCTTCATCAAATTGCATTCGCAAGATCTGCTAGGCCAGCTCAAGCGCGGTTTTCAGAGCAGATATGCAGGATATGTCGTCCGAAGGGCGCAACTTGTCAAGGCTGGTCGAAGCCGTCAGCAACTTGAATCAAGGAGGATGACCGGTGGCCATGCCACGGAGGAGCGCCCTGTCACTGCACGAATGCGCGATGCAGTCCGAGAAACATTGCAAAAGGGCGATAACAAGAACGCGAATGCGAATGCCAGCGCTGCTGCTGCAACCTCGGTTTCAGCATCGTCTGACACCACCAACTCCAAGCCGTTTAGCATGCAAGATATCGTCAAGGAATATGGTGCCGAAGCTTTACCACCTTTGGCTATTGCGAATGATGAAAAGATGCTCGCAGATGTGATCAAGCGAAGTCGAACGCAGGCAGACTCTAAAGCTCTGCAGCAGAGCGAAGATGAGATGGAGGCGAATCTCGAATCTCAGGAAGAGGCCCTCTTTGGCATGGGTGGGGAGCAGGAGCACGGCGTCAATAGTATGGATACAAGCACGACAAGCACACCAACTTCAGAGACTGAAGACGCGACAAATACACCGACATCAGAGAATGAAGACGAGACCACCGCTAGCCCCGCTCTAACCAAGGACGGCGCCCCTCGTAAACGCAAAGCAAAACGCCCAAAGGAAGCCATCGAAGCAGAAAAACAAGCGAGACAAGCACGTCGAGACGCACGCAAGCTAGCTCGTCAAGCTGCTGCTAATGGAATTGGAAATACTGCTGGTGGTAGAAAAGAATTTGCGTATTATCAACTCGCAGATGTCTTGCCTGATATCCCTCCTCGAGGTGATTTCGACCTCGAGATTATTCGGGACTCGCCCTATTTCTTCAGCTGAGCGACCACCCAAGCGGCATCAAATTCTAGAATGGCTGGCATTTTCTTTCGCTGCCTCGTTCTTTAGACCAGTATTGATCGTAGGGATTCTCTTTGGTGCATCAGCTATGTCGTTCATGTAGCAAATGTAGCCGAATACTCAACTGTAGAATACCGGCGCAACAAAGACATCCCTTGACCTCATCGGAAGTCTATCAGTAGGGGCTCACGGTCTTGTAGTGCACCTGAGATTTCTTGCCTGGATGCATGACTTTTTGCCTCTGTGAGCTCAAGCTTGGTGGCGTCACCTGTTTGCGCCGGCGAGGTGGGGCTGGCTGGCTGCGCTCTATACGTTATACACCTGTCGACGTGGACATCTGGTAGAGCAGACCAGGATGTCAAGCTACGTCCCGTGGTTCGCGTATATCGTGTCCCTCGTCGCTGCAAGCCCAAGGCAGCCCGGCTTCAGCTGCAAAGTCATGCATGATGAGGACTCGAGAGATCCCATGAACGGCAAGCCTCGAAGCTGGACAATGGCGCGCGGCATACGGCAGCAAGAAGCTAGATGACCAGTATGGCAGCAACGGCAGTCTCAGTCAGCGTGCTCGTCCGCACGCACGTCTCGCTCATCCATTGCAGCTTGGGCTCGCATACCAGCTGGAGCAGCTGAGAAGGCATCGGAAGTGACTGCAACGGCGCATTTTGTGCACAGGAGGTCAATCCTAATACAGGAGCCACGTCTCTGAATGGTTTAGTCCACCCCGCTCGAAGCTCCTGTCCGGGCCATCATCCGTGTTGGACAAGGCCCTGCCCTGCCAACATGGCCCAAAGTGCGGTCGAGACGAAGTTTTCCTCGAGTCTGGACATGACAGGAGGGGCGCGCGGTGGTCCATTCAGAAGAGAGCTGAAAGCTTATTGCTGATGTTGCTGGCCTTGGCGGATCTCTTCTTTCAGTCGACTCAACTTCACTGCGTTGGTCGCCACTCAGACCTCGACTGAACCAGCGAGCACACCGCGTCTCTCGCTCTTTCTCCCTCTACGCGACTAGCATACATCAAGACGCGTCTCCTCTCCTCTTCTTCCCCCTCCATTCCCCGTCCAGTCTCGATTAGCTAGCTGGGCCACACGTCAGCCCGTCTCCTTTGCTGTCCGCTGCCAGTGTTTGCTCGAACGACAGCGACAGCGACGACGACAAGCGGGCGTGCCTGGCTAGCTCGCCCGTGCTAGGCGAGACTGGAGATAGCGGAGAAAGGGCAGAATCATCGTCATTGGGCCTCGTCATCGACATCATCGGGTGAAGAACACGAGGTGAGCAGAGGGCGAAGAGTGGCATCAAGGTGGAGCCTCGCTGACTCTCCTCTCCTCTTCTCTCAACCACCAACTCAACCTGTTCATACATTCCATCACCTCAATCCATAGACGCAGCACTCTACATTGCACAGCACCCAACCACGCTCACTACTCGGAACAGCCATCCAACATTCTTAACCTCCAGCGCACGTGAGTCGAGTCGGCCCTGCCCGCTCTATCCGCTGCGTCCGCCCCAACAGCACTCTGGCTTGTTACCTCTCTCTATCTCGCTCGCTTTACGCTCTCAGTGCACCGCTTTACCCGTCTGGTCTAGACTCTGGCCGTCCTCGTCAACGCCTAGTTCCCGTCCGGCGCCTTTCCCCTTGCGAGTGAGCAGTCGAGGCGGATGCGGCCGTCTGGAGGGTTGTGAAGAGTCTGCGAGGCAATCTACTGATAGAGCTCTTCTCTCCTCTTCTCTTACTGCAGCTGCATCGCCCATTGCTAGCTCATAACATCTGATGGGCCTATTCAAGCGTCCCTCTGGCGCGTCGCCACCGCATTCCACGCCATCCTCATCGACGTCAGCTTCTCCTTTTCGGACTGCGTTGTCAACCTCGTCGACGGGTGCAAGCACAGCATCGCTTTGTACTGCTCCGACTTCGATGCCAGCCAATCTTCGCTCGCCTCCACCCATCGCTCCTTCGACTGCCCCGGCTGCATCTTCGCCTTCAGCGACTCCGAGCCGACGCCGCCTTCGCGTTCGCACGACCTCACACTCGCAAGGACACTCCATCAGCGGTGCCAACATCTCGTACCCTTCTTCTCCACTTGCATTCGAGCATCTTCCGCCCTCGCCTCTCCCACACATTGCAGCCGCGACACCGGCGTCGGTGCCAGCGGCAAGCATCACACCAAAGAGAGTCAGGCTCAAGAGCGGAGGCGTCTCTTTTCAGGAGATTGTGCCTCTGACACCTCTGTCGCCCAGCACGCCAGCTGGTAGGCTCAACCAAGGCAAAATTGCAGCTGGTCCGCCTGAGTCGCCAAAGACACCCTTGCAACAGCCAAAAATGGTCCACTCGTCACAGCATCCGGTTGGAGATGCAAGCGCACTCGCGACTAGACGGCGACAGCGTGTGAGTGGGACACGTCATCCGGACGCGTCGCTTTGCATTCTTGGGCCATGGCGAACCGGACTGACAATGTATCTTTTTTCTCCTTTCTCCTTGTCACTTCTCCTTTCCCGTCACCACTGGTTGGCTCTTGGCGTCTTTGTATCTCGCTGGCCTCTGCTCTCTACCTCTCTCGTCTCTCTTCTTCTCTTCTCATCTGCACCCTGGTCCACCTTGTGGTGTCCGCTCTGGCAGACCAACGACACGCCGCGACTCATCACGCGCAAGGCACCACCTACTATCACTCCTTCAACGCCGTACACTGCACACATTGCTCCTCTCGAGTCACTGTCTCGTTCCAGAACAGCAACCAGCTCGACCTCGACCTCCTCCTCATCGTCGGCCGGACACGCGTATCGAGGCTTTGCAAATTCTCTCCCCAGACCAAAGATGGTTAGACGCGCTTCGTCGATGGATGACATTAGAACGCCAGTCAAGCTGGGTGAGTTTTCGCTATCGTTTCGCTCATCTCTGCCGTGTTCTATGTATCGGATGTGCTGATGCGTCTGATTTGTTTATCTTGTCGTCCAGCAGAGAAGAAGCGTGCACAGACGCAGTCTATCTCTGTTCATTCGGCTCCACACTCGCGCGCCGCCTCGACGCAGACTCGTTTTCTCGCGCCTCCCGCCTTGCCGTTCATGACCAAGCTGGGCTCGGGATCTGCTATCTCATCATCCAATACAGCAGCTGCTACCGCAAGCGAATCGTCCACCTCCTCCGAACAACGCAGACGCCAGCGCACCTTGACGTGCGGCCAGCCTTCGCTATCTGGCATGACCCCTCCCGGCCTCTCTGGCTCCGCCACCAGCTCTGTCACCTCTTCGCCTGTCCAGTCCCAGATAGCAAGGTGCCAAGATCTCGCGCTACCCCTTGTGCTCCAGTCGACTGCCGCCAAGGATATGGAAGAGATGTACTCGTCACCTGTCCTCCCTCAAGGCCCACTCTTCACGACGGACTTTTTCTATCCTTCTTCATCGGCTGGCTCGCCGGAATTTGCTCAGCTCGCGCGCTTTCCCTCGTCGGTTCATTACACCAATGACAAGACTTTGATTTATGCCGCTTCGGCCGTTCAAGCTACTCTGGCACCAGCTGCTCCTTCGACCAATCTCGCAAAGTTCGACTATGCACCCTCTTCTACCATGTCTGACGTGGAGCGCCTCACCTCTGCAACTCGCTTCGCAGGCATGGGCTTTACGTCTTCGCGTGGCCAAACTTCGCGCAATGCTTCTGCTACCAGCTCTGCCAATGGTTCATATGGCTCTTCGCACCCTAGCTCGCCTGGCTCACTCTCGCCAAACAGAAGTCGCAAGACATCCAGGGATGGCAAGCTCGGCGCTTTTTCTTCGGCCTCTTCAAACGCATCATCCTCATTCAGCCGCGAGCAGGATTCTTGGAGAGCTTTCCTCGACTATGATCGCTCGCTTGAGACGTCGGTAGAGGACACAGCAAAGGTTGCGAAGGAGGACAAGAAGCTTGTCCTGGCCCTGGAGCTCATGGGTCAAGCTGGCGCTAGCAGATCATTGGCACAGCTGCCTATTGATACCGAAAATGTTCTTACTCTCAAGGGCGATAAGGCTCACCTCGAGGACCTCAATGTCACTGTCGTCCATGCAGATAGAGATGGTGAAGCAGTATGGGAGATTCGCATTGGTCGCTCCGTGCCGGAAACCAATTCGATTGCTCCAGTCGAGCTCATCAGCGACAAAAGCTCTCAAGTCTCTGTGCCGTCTCCTACACCTTTCACCTATGCATCGTCGATTGCAGCTTCTACGACCGATTGCACCTCTCCGCCATCTTCGGCTCCGAGCACTCCTTCGTTGCAAGTGACTGCAGCTATGGAGTTGGCCGGATCGTACTTTATGCCTCTCTCGCCGCCTCAGACTGCGCTCAAGACGCCGAAGAAGACAACACTGTCAGCCAGACAGGCTTGCAACGATGCGGCGGAAGCAGCCTTGGAAGTTGGGACTTTGCCTGCGTGGAGCGTCGCTTCTGCAAAAGCTGCCGTCGGCAAAAGAAGCAGGCAGTCTTCCACTCGTACCACCCGGGCTAGTGTCGGTGCCAGATCGCGCCAGACGACGATGGCTACGCATGGTAGCTATGGATCTACACCTGCTTCGCCGACGGTTGCTCTGTCTAGCTATGATTTCCAAGAAGGCCGGGCGCGACATGCAGAACAAGCATCCAAGGCTCACCTTGCTGCAAAGGCAAAACTTGAGCTTTTGAGCTTGTGGTCTGCTAGAGCTTACAGCAACCCGCCTGATGCGCCCGAGAGTGACGCAGACGATGATCTCGAACAGTCACTCCAGAGTACCGACGATGAAGATGGTACTGCCGACATTTTGCGACACTATCGCGGCACCGCTTCGCCTGCTCTGGGCCGCTCAGTGCCTTCTCCCCGCACTTGGCGATTCAAGGATGCATCGACGACTCACATTGGCGGCGGCCAATTCGTTCATGACAAGGTCTTTGAAGCCGATGAACTCAGCCTTGTTGGGCGACAGGGCTGGAGTGAGACGGAACCCGAAGCGGAGACAGACTTCGATGCAGATACAGACGCAGAGGTTTCTGTTGCTTGAATGCATCACCGTTATTCCTCGATGGACACCTGCAAAATAATCGAACTGGACAGTGAACGCTTTGATCCCCTTTTCGTCCCATTCTTGCCTGCAATATCTATATGTCGACATCCTCATCTCCGGGCGCAAGGCCTTCGAGCGCAAGCGCGCAGGTTGCTAATTCAGTACACGTTTTTCGAACGGCCACAAAACTTCCAAGGTCTGATATCTAAGAACACGTCAGAGAACAATCCGCTATTATCAGTGCTGTTGGAAGGATAATCAAAGGAATACAACACGTTAACGTTCAGATGTAGTACAGTCTGCAATAAGGTGTCTAGAATGCAATGCGACGGCTGTCAACACCCATTTCCGACGGCCTCACCCTGACTATCGAAGGCGATTGACTGAAGTTCGCCGCTGCGATGATCAAATGACACGCAGCGCAGAGAGTGCTTGTCACCAGTCGTTACCATTCGATTATCATTTTCGCAATGACGACCATACTACCGATTCTCCGCTCCTGATCTCAAAGGCTGCAGCCGCGCCGTCATGCGAGGCTTGCATAGTTATTGCTACATTGTCTACGTTTTTGCCAGGACCATTCGTCCCTGAAGCCCAGACTGCACCAGCTTTGCCGCCGTAAATGACAAAGTTGCCATCGCTGTTCACACAGGGAGGGAAAGGAAGAAAGGTCAGCTTGTGCCGGGTTCGCGGGAGAAGCCAGGAGTGACCTGTGCCCACCCTTGCAGCGTTGCTTTTGAACGGTCCTTGTCATCGGATGCTACATGTTTCCAATTTGGTGATTTCCATATGATCTGCTTGTCTTCCACCTCTCGAGGTTGGCGTGAAGAGTGCAGCACGAGCTGTGAAGTGTGAGGATCCAGCCAAAGGAAAGCATGACTGGCCTTGTCCTTCGCAGCATCTGCGTTATCCGCTTGGCCGACTGGCCCAAGGTGCAAATCTGCCAGAGCGTCTTTGAGGCTCATTTGACGCGACTCGGACGGCACCCCAGACGATCCGTGGTTATTTCCATAAGTGCTAGAAGCTGGCTCGACGGCGATAAAATCATTGGCGAACATTTCGAAATGCCGCCAGTGGTTATGCGTTGCGAAAAGAATGCTTTCGCCGTCTTTGACTTGTAAATACGGAGGATAGTCTTGCAGCTGGAGGATGGGATCGTTTGTACTTGTGCGATAGCCGACATCGGCGAGATATGAAGCGGCGGTCCATATGCTCGCACTGTGCTCTCCGGCTCTGATCGCCAATGACCCAGATTTGCGGTCTAAAGACATCTGCACCCTGCCGGATGCCGATGCCTTTGGTTCAGACGATGGCTTAGGACTAGCCCATAAAATGCGACCCTGTTGATGCTGATCCCAAACGACGAGTCTCCCTTCCGGCGCGAGTTCGAAGCGCACATCACGGAGCGCAACGACTGTTCCCGCCGTCCAATTCATATTATCTGCACGATACTGCATGCTTCTTCCTAGACAGTCTCGCACGCCAATAAGATACCGTACGGGACCTTGCACGAATTCGCTTTGAAAGGTTCCTTCGGCCCAGCCGTCATCTATACGCAAGAAGGGAGTCGGAGGAGATACGCGTGGAATGACGTCCATTGAACCGCAGAATTGAGTCTGTTCCGCTATCCGGTTTTCTAAGACTGTAAAGTCGCGACATCCGGCTGCGGCGATGCCGTACCCTAAGCGACCAGGTCCGATGATGCTGTGGGATATGCCGTCAGTCATGTTATGTGGATGCATCAGAAAAGGGCATCTGTGACTCACTTGCCCATGACCGAGCCTCCGTAGTTCTGAATGTCGTGTGCATCAGACCAAGCAGTGGAGCCAATGCCGCTATACGTGTGCGTGCAATCAGCTTGTCAGCTTGCTTTTCAACACTCTTAAACAAGCAACTTACATCGCCAAGTGTATGTATGCGCCTTGCGTCATGACACGGTTGCTGATAACCCTTGTACCTGTGAAATCCGCGTTGAACGGAAAAGGATCGACGCTGGCAGTATCATTGAAATTAGCAAGTGTTCCGAGGTTAGAGGGTTACTCGTCCTCCATGGTCGGCTCACAGATTGATGCCACCAAGACAGTTGCGCGTCCGAGCGAGGATGGTGTTGCCAACGATAGTCGTGCCGGGTGCACAAAACTAATGGTGGGGGATGTTCGCAACATCAACACGTGTTCGTAGCCAGTGGTCACGTGCAGGGGCGCTCACCACTACTATTGCACCGTCAGTCGCGTCGACGATTGTATTGTTGGCCTGCGAGTCACTTGAGCAGCACACTCAGAGTATCAGTACACTCTTTGACGCACTATCAAGCCATTGCGGCATGCTATGGACAAGCCGTCTGCCCAGGGTCCGTTTGGTGGCGGCTGACCAGCAGGGCCGACCTCTGGTCGAAATGCGTGAGCAGATGAGCAGAACAATGCTGAGGGGAGCCGCGGGCGCACCATTGTTGACTATCCTTCCACCTTGAGAACCGTCGACCAAGTGACAGCAGCTCCACCCACGCGGGTCGGAGAGGATGCAGTTCTCGAGGACAAGTTCCTTTGCGTCCCAGCCGCCGATGGTGACGAGGGCGGCGCTGTCCTTGAGCCAGCCGTATTCCTGTCGACACCCGTAGATGCAGCTGTGAGTGATGGTCGGTCAGCATTGTTGTCTAGCTGCATTGCCGGGTGTCATGCGCACATGTTCCGTATCGCGAGATGTTCGAGATTGATGCCATGCAGCGCGCCCGCTTCGTCCTTTCCACGAGTGTACAGGCGTGCCTTGCGGGCGTGGTCGACGGGGTAGCCCTCTGTAGCGAGCTCTTGATGGTGTGCGCGGAAGTAGACCTTGGTGTGCAGGTTGTAGTCTGCTCCCTGGCTTAGCAGGACGACGGTGTATTCGCCGCTGCTGGCAAAGAGGTCTGTCAAGTAGCGGCCAGCGTCGACGTCGGGCGCAAGTGGGGGAACGTGGTGTGTCTTGAATGCGTGCTGAGTTTTAATCGAGGCCCACATGGCTGCAATCAGCCTGTGTGTGCGAGTGGAGACAAGGGTCGAATGCAAACACGCTGCAAAAGGAAAGCGATGCGCGTCAGTAGCGAGATCTAGAGAATTGTGCAAAAAAGCAAAACAAAGTCGAAAAGATATCCCGGCAATAAAACAGTTCGAACATGCGCCTTTCGGCGGACAGAAATTCTCCAAGGGCACGATGGCCGCAGGGAAGAGGTTGGATATTAGTTTGCAACCAGCAATTAGTTCGGACTCAGTTTTCACTTCAACGTCACGAACGCGTGCCCGAGCACAAAGATAAGGCCAAAAAATGTGCTTTTGACATCTGAATGGCTGTTGGAGGGCATGTTTGGGCGGAATTTTGCAGATCCGAGTGGCAGGAGGGGAATCAGCGGGTTTAGGGCGCTATTCTGCTCTCCCTGGCGTCTTACTCACCTGGTTCTACTCCTGTGCTGATGTTCAGTTGCTGGAGCCTGGCTCCAGCCCGGTCTCGATCTGGTTGTAGAAGAGACAACCTGGGGTGTCGGACGCGATGAGATCCACACTTCCACGGCGTACGGACAACAGCGGTCTTGGTCGAACACGCAGTAGCTAATTGACTGACGAAGTGCAACCTTGGCTCAGACACACTTACCAGTCTATGCAGTCTTTGGGGCCAGGCGAAGCTCCCCCTCAACAGCATCGCATTGAGTTGGCACGGCATGAAGATGTGCAAGTAAGTTTTCGGATTTGGCGGTAAAGGCGAGCTGGTTGCTGGCCCGGCGTCTAATCTGAATTGCAACTCATGCACAACGATAGGGTCCTTGCTACAAGCGAAAGTGGCCTTCAACTCAGACCGAGAATGTCGTTTACAAAGCTGCACAGCCGCAATTGCCACCAACTAAGATGCGCACTTGGACCAATTGGAAGTTGGGCCTTCACCCAAAGCGTGAAGCTGCAAGATATTTGCAAATCTACTGTGTGTCTTGAATTGACTATCACTGACCATACTGGGCTTTGCTAGATTGCAGCACGGCATACCGGCTGCAACCCAAGGTGGCGATTGGCCTACCTTTGCCGGCTACACCCCATCGGCTGCACCGCACGAACTGCAGAACGCAAGGCTACGGCTGCAGTGGTCATGCAGATCGCCAATTTGCGCCCGCCCCAGCGCCTGACCTGGTCGTAGCTCGAGTGGAGTCGCCTTGCTAACAATGCACTCTCTTCTGTTCTAACCGCTAAATCCCGTCTTCCAGACGAACACCAGCACCAGCACCACAACCACGGCCCTCTCCTCTGTTCTCTTCCCCCCTCTCCCCAAACACACATCACCAACCGTCATCATCTCTGCATCTGCATCAACAGTCACCGCAGCTCGCTGGCTCTCTCCTCTTCTCCTTCAAATTGAAGCAAACACTCTAGAATCCGGGCCTGAGGTCGGGATCTACATAGCCACACTCCGCAGATGTCTGGTAGAGGAAGAGGTAGTAGTGGTGGTAGAGGTAGAGGCTCGGTGAGATTCTTTGGCCGTAAATGTTTAATTCTCTTCTGACGACAGTCAAACGTGTTGTTGTTGTTGTCGCAATTGCAGGGACGAGGCGGTCGAGGAATTAGAAGACGGGATTTAGATGCGATTACTCGACACATCCGCGCGGTGAGCTTGCTATCGCTATGCAAGTTCAGCCTTACCGTACTGACACACAAGTGTGCGAATCAGCCTTGTAGACACTGTGGTAAGGTTGGCGGAAGCCATCACCTTACTTGTGCACTTACACGAATGCTCGAAGAGGGTCAATTGGGGGAGCCTATTACTGCCCGCGACAATTCTTCAGCAGCTTCAGTCAGTCTTCCCCGTGCAGCTACAGCCTCGCCCTCGCGATCTGTAGAAGCTCCCGCTCGACCACCAACCGGCCCTCAGCATCCGGTTAGAGGACCCTTCGGCAGAATCAATCTGCAGATCGCGCAGTCCTCTACATCTCTCCGTGCCAGCGGATCTGTGAGCTCTAGTCGTTGCATCTGAACAATGGTACTAGGAATCGCTGACTACATAGGTGACTGCTGACCTATCTAGGGAGTTGCCGGTCAGAGTCTACACTGCCGCAATTGCTCGGCCGTTGACGAACACAGCACCAGCGATTGCACGCAACCTTGCACTATATGTGGCAGCAGCACACACAAGCGAAACTTGTGCGACTACCGCTGCTCAGTCTGCAGATCCTTGGCTCGACATCATGCTTCAGCCTGCCCACACCGTGATAGTCCGCTGCATTGCACATTTTGCAACGCGAGAGGGCACATTCAGAGAGACTGCCCTGGAGACCGCAGTCTGAAAATGACCTTTAGATAGCATCGCGCGACAACCTTACTTGCCATTTTGGCGAACCCCAAAAGAGCCACTGAGCTCAGCCCAGCGCAACTCGCGCTGTTTACTACACCTCTGGTCCGCAAAGGGTAAGCCTGGCGTCGGAAGCATGCAGGACTATGGCTACTGACCGCCCTGCCGTATCTTTGACAGACTGATCAGATTGTGATGCACGAGAAAATGTCTGCGTCAAAGCTGTCCGTATGACGGCTGATACTGGCGCAAATCAGTACTTCGGGTAGTGCTGGCCAGGAACTTATGGACGGGCTTGTAGGAGTTCAGAGAGGCAGATTACAGAAGAACGGGCTAGCATTACAAACTCAAAAGTCACATCTATTCGACTCTAATAACTCACATCTATTCGACTCTAATAAGGAGCAGTCTTGAGAGAAGATGAGAAGGGCCGACTGCAAATGATATGACGATGCCACGCTCTGAACGGCGACCCACTGGTCGTTAGACGCAATCTAGACTGAATCGCCTCGGAAGTTTTTGAAGCCCTGTTTCATTTGCCCAAAGGTCTGCCGAAGTCTGGCATTGCCTGTAGCTCTGGGTAGCAGACTCCACTTGCCTCCGACGCGAGTCGGTGCCTTGGCTATGTAAGCGAACCCGCCTTGAGGTTGGTCGGTCGAATCAGACGCGGGCACCTCTTCGAACATCCCTTGATTAGAAATGTAGAACTCGGATTTTGGGACAAAAAATAGGTCTGGCTTCTTCAGGAGAGGCAGCCCTGCTGGATGCGCTTCCAGATAAAACCCAGATTCTGCTGTTTGCTGGCCGGGCAGTGTCACGCTAGTAGTGCGTGCGCTCACTTTATACTCGCGTCCATCACAACGGCTCTGCCATGTAGGAGCCCTATTGTGGAAGCCCGGTGTCGGCCGCCTGAGTGACGTGACAGATGTGCTGGAGAGTTTGCCAAAGGGGCCTTGAGCATTGGGAAGGAGGCGCCACAATCCGCCAGGCCAGGTTGGAGCCTTTGCTATGACCTTAGGCTTGCCCGATGTCTCGAGCTGTTTGAAAATGCTTACGGCTTCGAGTAGATCGTGAGATGACGGATCAAAGGTATTGCGAGGAATAAGAAATGCGATGCTAATTTGCGATTCGCGGTTTTTGGGTTTTTTACCAAGGCGCTTGCCTAGAACAAGACCTGGATAGCGTTCCAATTGGCGATAGCCAACTTCGTATTCACCTCCATTGCAATGATGTGCCCACGAACGTGGTTTCACAATGCCAGGTACTGGTAGGGGGTACTTTGGTGGCGCAACGGACGTGCCAGGGATGCTGTCAGTCGAAGTCCTTGGGGAGCCCGCCGAGGTGCTGGGGCGGCTTCCCGCAAGGGTATTCGAACGGCTTACACCTGCTTGAGGAGTACGTGCAGCCATATTGACCATGCAGCAGGAAAGCTCTGATGCGTCTCTTTCAAAGTCCCTCGCTTCCGGTGTCGGAAGCGATAGGAGCAGAAGAGAGGAGCAGCAGTCGGACGCCTCTATTCGAGGTACGGGCACGTTGTGCACTGGAGCGGGACCAATGTGGCGACCCGCATGACCTCCTCTGCAGTAGGCTTGGTGTCCTGCAGTCTGTGCAGTGCAATCGTTGGACCATAGCCGATGGAGGTACGCCGTTCGCCGCTTGCAATTGGGTTCCGCCCGGTAGAGTACGCTGAGCCGCATGCTAGCAGGACCTAGACGATGCTTGAAGTCAGAATAGACCAGTCACATTTTGTTTTCCAGGCTGGTTCGCAGCCGTAGAGAGGATAACGTTGAAGCGCTTTGATGGTGTATCATCAACGACGGTCAGATAGTGGCGGTATGGGCTGTGCAGCTTGTTTGACGAAGTCCGTTGCCAGTGATTGAATGCCGCTTTCGCTTGCACCTATCGCGTTGGCGTTGAAGGTCTCTACAGATTGCAGAGAAGGCGTTGGGCCAGGGTCTAACGCGTCTTCGAAGCCAGGTCTAGATCTTGCACTTCTCGATGCGTTGTACTTTTGCGTGACAGTCGAGGAGTTTAATCTGGCCATCAATGAAGCGATGATCAGTGAGTGTGTCAGTCCTAGGCGAGACCAAGAGCCATTCTTGCTTAGTCCATCCACAGTAGAGCCATACGACCCAAGATCGCTGTCGCCCACTACGGCCAGAGCGGAGAGATCTGGTCAGCCAGCCGAATCGTCCCTTTGTCACGCAAACAGACCGGCTGGAGCCAGGCTCCAGCAACTGAACATCAGCACAGGAGTAGAACCAGCTGAGTAAGACGCCAGGAAGAGCAGAATAGCGCCCTGAACCCGCTGATTCCCCTCCTGCCACTCGAATCTCCAAAATTCCGCCCAAACATGCCCTCCAACAGCCATTCACATGTCGAGAGCACATTTTTTGGCCTTATCTTTGTGCTCGGGCACGCGTTCGTGACGTTGAAGTGAAAACTGAGTCCGAACTAATTGCTGGTTGCAAACTAATATCCAACCTCTTCCCTGCGGCCATCGTGCCCTTGGAGAATTTCTGTCCGCCGAAAGGCGCATGTCGAGTCGTTCGGCCGCATGGATGGTGAGCTTGCGTGATAGGAAGCCTGGATGAACATTCCAAGTATCGTTGAGCAGCGATGAGCCTGTTCGGGCGTGCAGTGGGGTGCCCAGGGCAGGAAGATGTGGTGTGAAGGCGCGCGACCAGGGTCGCGCAGTGTTGTTGTAGGGGCTGCACAGAGGCATTAGCAAGGTCAGTGGTCAGTGAGTGGTTGGTGTGACAGCTTGAATGTCGAATCAGCGTGTGGTTTCTGTCGTCGTTCGGAGCAAAGGAAAGCCCAAGAGCGAGGATTGCATGATCGATGAGTATACGCGATCATCGACTTGTGTTGACGACTTCTGCCTCGTAGCGACCGATACACGCGCGCGCTTCGTTTTGTTGTGTCTGTATTGCAGGGAACAGCTCGCAACATGGATACAACAGCCTCTGTCGACCGTGAGGGCTTCCCATACGCCGTCTCAAGCAGCATCAACATCTCGCCGCAGCCCGACCTCGAAGCGAGCGGCAGCTGCAGCACCAACGACACTCGCGGCCATGCGCGCCTCGAGTCTACAGACAGTTCCGCTTCGCACCTGTCGTACGACAGCAGCACACCCTCGCTGTGCTCGGGCTCGCCTACCAGTCTGTCCTCGTTTGCCTCGCCGCCCATGACGCCCAGGTCGCCGCTACCACTTTCCATCGACACGTTCCCATCGACTTCGAAGCGCATCCACCGCTTCACATCGCACGAACACCTCTCGAGCATCCCGCTCACATCCTCGTCGTCCCGCCTCTCGCCTAGCACGACCCTCGGCCGCCGCAATGCTCATGCAGCAGACACGACAGGCAGCGAGGACAAGTTCACTCAGCTCCCGGCAATGTCGCCTCGCGAGCGCAGGAGCAGCAGCGCAACTCTGGCCGCACAATCTCTCCGTCGCCATAGAAGTCGCGCGAGCCTTGGTGCGCCCGTCTCTGCTGTCCCATACGGCACCGATGGCTTCCTGCCCTCTACGCCACAGCGTCTTCACCAGCACGACATGCGGTCGATTCCGAACGAAGGTCGCAGACTCTCGAGAAAGCACATCGAAGCAAGTCGTAGATCGGCCAAGGAGGCTCTGGAAGAGGATCTGCGAGCACTGGACTTGACTGGCGCACAGCAAGCTGCTCCGAACGATGACTTTGTCTGTGAGTGTCGTGACACGTGACCTCTGGTATCAAGCGCGTCCTGGCTCATGCTTTCGACTAAATGCACAGTGGACTGCTACTTTACTTCGCTCGACTACCTCCTCAAAGCCCTCAAGAACGACGCCGACGACAAGCCAGACGCACAGACGAGGCGGGCCATGCGCGTGAGGCTGCTAGGTCTAGCCGATAGCCTGGCAACGCCAGAGGAGCTCGCACTCGAACAGGCCAAGCAGCACCAGCGGGTCGAACAGGCATTGCGGGAGTCTCGAGCCAGCTCGTCCAAGAATGAATGCACCTGTGGCGCCTCGGCTCACTCTGCGAGCATATCTGCATTCTTTGCGTCCTTGCTGGCCGCGCTCTGGCGAGATCCGATATTCACAGCTATCGTGTCAATACTCGCCGCCGCTCTTCTGGAGATATTGCGCATCTTTGAGCTGTGTATCTCAGGGGCGAGCACCTGCTATGACATGGCATGTCGGGGAGAAGTTGCCGGGCAATCTGATTCAGAGCATAGAGAGCATGCAGACAGGGAGCCATCAGCGGTGGCGTCAGCAGGACATAGAAGCGTACCGGAGCAGGAAGGGCTTGTACAGTAGTAGCGGAGTCTGCATATCATCTGATATACCCGTGTCAGTGCAATACCACAGCATCAGCTTGAACAGTCCCCAGCTTGCACTGCTGAGTGCTCACGATCACGTCCACCTCAGCTCGAGGTTGACGAGGACGCCCTTCGCGACCAGTCAACACGGACAGCACCTCGCAGACGGGCATCAACGCAGCAAGAGGAGGAGTGCGGTACTGGTCACCAACACACCGGCTGGCGGTGGAGTGCTCGACGCCGCGCCGTCACCCACCCAGCAGCCTGCAACGATGGCGGCCCCAGCTCGAGACAGCATAAAGGTCGTCGCGCGGTTCCGGCCAGCCAACGCGCTCGAGCAGCGCGAGGGGGGCAAGATCATCGTCGAGATCGACGACGAGACGGGCACCAATGTCAAGCTCACCTCGACGGGCGACCCGCCTGGCGGGTTCAACTTTGACCGCGCTTTTGGCATGCAGGCCTCCCAAGAGGAGATCTTTGAATACGGTGTACGAGGTATCGTTGAGGATGTCGTCGCTGGATACAATGGCACTGTCTTTGCTTATGGACAAACGGGATCTGGGAAATCATTCACTATGATGGTCAGTCTCACTCTGCACTTGTTGCCGCACAGACGCGCCGCCTGACTGACGCACGTGATGTGCTCAACCACCTCTCATTTGCGCCGTGTGAACGAAAATGATACAATGCTACCTCCCTGGAATCAGGGCCCAAGCATCGACGACCCAAAGAGCCGCGGCCTGATCCCGCGTATTACGGAGCAGATCTTCAATACTATCATGGAAAGCCCGCCAAACCTCGAATATACAGTCAAAGTCTCCTACATGGAAATCTACATGGTACGTTCATGGTCTGCAGAGTGCCATTGTTACTGTGCTGAGAGCTTCTTGAACGTACAGGAACGCATCAGAGACTTGCTGTGCCGTAGGTGTCGCTAGGCAGTCCACCTGATTCCGGCTGATTCCATGGCAATCAGCTTCAAACGATAACCTGCCTATACACGAGGACAAGCAGAGAGGTGTCTACGTCAAGAACCTCACAGATTTCTATGTCAGCAGCAAGGACGAAGTGTACGAGATCATGCGTCAAGGAGGTCTAGCCCGAGCGGTCACCGCGACCAGTACGTCCGAACGCCGTCCTGTCAAGGCTGCTTGCTTCTCAGGACTGATACGCAGCTTATATACAGACATGAACGCCGAGTCATCTCGCTCCCACTCCATCTTCGTAATCACTATATCGCAGCGCAACACCGAGACAGGCACGCTCAAGACGGGTAACCTGTTCCTGGTGGATCTTGCAGGATCTGAGAAAGTCGGCAAGACGGGCGCTAGTGGACAGACCCTTGAAGAAGCCAAAAAGATCAACAAGAGCCTGTCGGCGCTGGGTATGGTCATCAATGCTCTTACAGATGGCAAAGTGAGCAAATGTTGAGCGTAATACAAGGCTGTCCTGACAAGAGCTGCGCACAGTCGTCACATATTCCATATCGAGACTCGAAGCTCACACGGTATGCTTACCATCACTTATTGACAGTCGTAATGCTGACGATAAGATTGTAGTATCCTGCAAGAGTCGCTTGGAGGGAACTCGCGAACCACCCTCATTATCAACTGCTCGCCATGCGAATACAATGAAGCCGAGACGATTTCCACCTTGCGATTCGGCATGCGAGCCAAGTCAATCAAGAACAAGGCGCGGATCAATGCGGAACTCTCGCCAGCTGAGCTCAAAGCTCTGCTCAAGAAGGCACAACGGGATGTACACAATTTCCAAGCATACATCGGTCTTGTCGAGAATGAACTCTCTACATGGCGTAAAGGCGGGACAGTGGACCAGGCTCAGTGGGCGTCCATGGAGAAGGCGTCAGGTTTGCAACCTGGAGAAGCAAATACACTTGCCAGCAGAGCGGGGCTGCTCGATGATACTCCCCGACCTGGTGCAGGCACACCCACGAGCGGCAGGGCAACTCCTCGGACACCAGGCCTACTGGACAGCCGGCCCGACACTCCAACTGCCAGTGCTTTCGACAAAGACGAGCGGGAAGAGTTCTTGAAGCGCGAGAACGAGCTAACAGATCAGCTAGCGGAGAAAGAAAGCATGCTCGCTGAACAGGAGAAAGCGCTCAAGCAGTACCGTGAGGAACTCGACTTCTTCAAGAATCGCGAGACTGGTCTAGCTGCGGAAAACAAGAACATGAATACCGAGGTACACGAGCTCAAGCTTCAGCTGGAACGCTTGACGTACGAAAGCAAGGAAGCAGCAATTTTGGCCGAAGCTACCAAGGAGCAGAACAGCGATTTGTCAGCCGAACTGGAAGAGCTGAGAAAGAACATTGTCGATCTTAAAGCAGCGCAGAAGACTGCTTCAAATGAAGATAGAGAACGCAAGAAGGCCGAGAAGCTCGCTCAGCTCATGGGCAACTTCGAGACTGGCACAATGTCTCAGAAGGAAGAGGAAATACGAGCTACACTGCAGAAGTTGGATCAGGCAGCTGGAAGTCAGAGCGCGCTGTCGAGCGACGATATCTCGCTGCTGCGCAAACATCTGACTGATTCGCAGCTCATGGCGCGCGAAGAGGCGGACAGGGCTCGCCAAGCGACCGAGCGATACGAGACTGCTATGCGGAACAAGGAAGAGCTGGAGGCTCGAGTGAACGCTCTCGAGCAAGAGTGTGACCAATTGCTTGAGAAAGGTCTGGCAGACGGTTCGGACGAATTCAGAGTGGGTATCCTTCTTGTGGATGATGCAAGTACAGATATCTGATCATTCTGCTTACAGAGCAAGATCGAAGCGCAGCACGCCGAGCGTCGGGAAGGCATGCAGCAGGAGCTTTTCGAGGCTAGAGACGAGCTTGATAAGCGGGTTCAAGAGACGAAAGACCTCAATGCCACCATCGAGACATTACGCAGCGCAAACGATGAGCTGAAGCGGGCGTTCGCAGTGACTGCTGCCGCCAGCGAAGGAGGCAAGGATCTTGCAGAGAGCGCTCGCGATATGGAGAGGATCAGAAAGACGATGACATCGCAATTGGCCGACTTTGATACCATGAAGAAGTCGCTGATGCGTGACCTACAAGATAGATGCGAGAAGGTGGTTGAACTGGAGATTTCGCTGGACGAGATGCGGGAGCAGTACAATACCGTCTTGCGCAATAGCAATAGCAAGGCGCAGCAGCGCAAGATGGATTTCTTGACGCGCAATCTCGACCAGCTTGCGCTTGTTCAACGACAATTGGTCGAGCAGAACTCGACACTCAAGCGCGAAGTGGCATTAGCGGAGAAACGTCTCCTTGCTCGCAACGAGCGCATCGTCAGCTTGGAGACATTGCTCGTAGACGCGCAGGACAAGCTCAACAGCTCAAATGCTCGCTTCGAGGCGCAATTGACTGAAGTCAGGCGTCGCATGCAAGAGATGGAGCAGGCCAAGCAGCAACGAGGCCCGCAGATCATGGCCAGCGCTATCAATATTGGATCGAGAATTGCTAGACCGCTAAGGGGAGGAGGCGGACCGGCGCAGGAAACAAGTTCGCCAGCAGCCAAATCGCGGGAAGCTCAGCGAAGTTCGTGGTTCTACAGTAGCTAGCCTTAGCAACGTCTGTACTCTGCCATAGCCCCATCATCCGTACTGCCTTAATCTCGGTCACCTCGTTTAGTCGTGGTCAGTCATCGCATATTTGCATGAGTCTCTTCTTTTGTGTAGATTTGCAGTGTAGAGTCGAACAGCTGTAATTCACGAAACCAATGACAAGATCTGTGGCAGACACGGTGCAGCAGATTCGCCATTCGCTCTTGATTTACGGTCTCCGGCTTTTAACCAGCTTCTTCCACTGTGGGACGTCCGCGTGATGATCTACGGCGTGGCCGGGTGGATGCCCTCTGCAGGCCACAACCAGTTGAACTTGTCCTCAATATCGCCCGACTGAATACCGGTCAGGGTAGCAGCGAGCTTGAGGAAAGCCGGTCCTGCTGTCTGACCGTTGCCAATCTCGACCTTGGCAGTCTCGGAGGCCGAGGTGTGATATGTCACGGATCGGACAGGGGTGATCACGGCGGCTGTACCAGCTGCAGCAACCTCGTCGAACTTCTTTTCCTGCAAAAGTCGAAAAGGGGCATTAACGTTATGCCACCGATGTTAGCTGCAAATGCACGAACCTTGACGTCAGAGAAGGGTACAGCCTGGATCTTGACGTTCCAGCCGAGAATTTTGCCTGCAATTTCGGCGATAGACTTGGCAGTCACACTCTTAAGAATAGAGGGCGACTCGGGCACGATGAGCGTGTTGTTCGACAGTCTGGCATCGTCTGATGTATTTTGGCCTTGCTCGTATGAGAGGAGCAGGCAGTTTGAGGTGGAGAACTCGTCGACGAGAGTGCGCGTGGCTGACGCGATTAAGCGCAGGTCAGCCAGGTGGAGAGCTTGCAGAGAGCTGTAGAGCCAGGCACCTACCGCTGTCAAGATGTAGGGTGATGGGATAACCGGCTTTCTTTGCGGCCATCATCGGCCCAAAGACACTACAAAGAGAGAGCCATCAGGAGAGCACCCGAAGTCTTTTTCACATCGTCTTTTGCTTACGGAGCGTAGTTTCCGGCAAGCTTGCCAGATCCAGTACCCTTCGGCGCCGTGCGGTCAAAGTTGTCCAAGACGAGAGCATCTACGCCGGGTGAGTTGGCGCCGGAAGATCCGTAGAGGGATCCAGCTGGAGTGCACCAGACGAGGCTGCAGTAACGATTGACATGTCAGCCACCAGACCAGTGTACGTTCAGGGAGTGTGAATGGCCGCACAAGGTGAACTCGTCTGGTGGAAGGAGAGCAAGCTCTCCTCCGCTTCCAAAGTAGAGGGGCCGGACATAGAGGGAGCCACCACTTCCATTAGGACCGTAGGGCGGGACAAACTCGAGGTTGGCAGCAACGCAGAGGCGGACGCCCTCGAGGAAGACCTCTTCTGGCAAAGGTGGCATGCTGACCATTGAGCCGGACCAGTTCATGCGGGCGGCATTTTCTTGGGGCCTGAAAAGACGGACGACACCGTCTTTGCCTCTGTATGCCTTGAGCTACGGTTACGCGAATGGCTCTTTCAGCACTTGCAGGCAGGTCAGCAGGATGATCGGGCAGCCGACTCACGCCCTCAAAGCACTGAGCAGCAAGACGCAGGTCAGCAGGGAGCATAGTCGCAGCTTACACATTGCCAACTTACAGATTGCCCATAGTTCAGCGCTACGCTGGCTACGTGCAGATTGAGGTAGGGTTCCTTGACGAGCTCGGCCTTTCCCCAGCTGCCGTTTTTCTATAGCACACGGACACTCAGCATGGCTCTCGTGTGCACTCAATTATCAAATGAGCGCACCCATGTGAATTTGACGTAGCCATTGGTGGGCTGCAGGCCAAATTTGAGGTTCGGCCAGTCAATGTTGCTCGAGGGCTGCACTACAGTGGTACCGTTGCTGGACAGAGACAGTCCTCAGCATCGCGCATTGCCTGCCGCAGTGTTGGCTGCTCTCTTACGCAGACATATCGACTGTGTGTGGCTTGCTCAAAGGCTGCGCGACAGTCGAAAATCGAGTAAAGTCAAGCAATGCCAGCTTGACTCACTTGTGCCGGCCACTTGACAATCCGGCTCGGCCGGAGGAGCGTGGCAAAGCCTGGACTTCTCCATCTTTGACAAAATCGTACAAAAGGTCAAGACGTGCGCTGCGGCATTGGGGCAGTTAGGAATCATTGTCGTCATCGTTCACATTGCTGCTCGAGTCCGAGACAAGAGCTGCCTCGGAAGCTGTACACGAGCCAAAGGTATGGTACACGCGTGGACAAGGACAAGGTAAAAAGACAAGCTGAACAAGAAGTGTCATCATGGACATGAGACAGAGGGTGGACTTTCGTAGATGCGAGACGGCTAGATGCTTGATCGAGTGATTGTTCCGGTCGCGCTTTGGCGGTCGCCCTTGTATTTGCGTCGCACACGCGAGGGTTGTGGAACATTTGCAAAGACGTAAAGACGGAAGTTTTCATGTAGATTTTGAATTTGGCCACGTGCCGGCCAAAGTCGCCAGAAGTTTGGCAAAGGGTATTGAAGCGTGCGACAATGTCAACGACTGGCCGTGAAAAGCGGATCTTGAGGGTAGTGCTATTAGAGAACTATATACGTCTAAGCGCGCATATCGTCCTTGTCTTGCAAGCTGGCCGACATCATTAAATCGTGCAAGTCCGCATCGCCAGAGTAGCTGAAACCTCGGAATGCGTCCTGCGCTTCCTCGTCGAGTCCTCCAGGCGCAGCGCCATTGAGGCGATTCTTGGAAGGATTGATAGGCACAGGTCCTTGCCGCCCTCCTTGCCCGCCATTGGCGCCTGCAGCAGGCTCATCGACCCAGAATGTCGCAGGATCATCGTCAAAGTATGGGCCATTATCGATTGGCATCTCGCGCAATACGTCGGCGTCGGTGAACTCTGCGTCAAAGTTGCGCACGCATTCGTCCGAGTCGACGTATGGCTTGAATGGCACGGCCACTTGTCGAGCAGCGAGCGCATCCCAGTCGATCATCTTGAAGAAGGCATGCTCTTTCAGCTCGGCAGCATCTCGCTTGGAACCCAGTCGATGCGCAGGGTTGCGATTGAGCAGCTGGCAACATACGACATAAGCATGGGAGGCATGATATCCGGGAACAGAACAAGTTACGCGCACCCCTTTAACAAATTGCTTTCCGTCGTCGCCGATGACTCCTCTGGGAAATTTGATCTTGCCGAAGCTGCATCCACCTGACGTTAGTCGATAACCACTCTATACGGTAGTGAGATAACTCACCAGATGTTCTTGTACATTTGCTGAGTGTCTTCAGCATAGAACGGACTCCATCCGCAGCACATTTCGAAGAGCAAGACGCCGAGTGACCAAAAATCGACTGTCTGCGAATAGCCATGATCATCGAGGAGGACTTCCGGAGCCAAGTACTCGGTCGTGCCGCAGAAGGTGTTGGTGAGCGCATTGGATGGCAGGTCCGGCTTGGAGAGACCAAAGTCGGCAAGGACTATATGTCCAGTCGCATCGAGGAGAATATTTTCAGGCTTGAGATCGCGGTAGACGATATTGTACTTGTGCAAGTACTCGAAAGCGAGTGCAATCTCGGCGGCATAGAAGCGTGCTCGGTCCTCTGTGAAGCGTCCTTCTTTTTGTAAATGATAGAAAAGCTCTCCGCCAGACTTGAAGTCCATGACGAGGAACAGCTCCGTCTCGCTCTGAAACGAGAATTTCAGGCCGAGCAAGAACGGGCATTCCGAGGAGCGTTGCAAGATTTTACGTTCGCCAATAGTATGTTGAACCTCCTTCTTTGCGATAATCTCTCGTTTCGAAAGGACCTTCATGGCGTATATTCGCTTTGTGTCCTTTTTGCGAACTTGGAAGACACGCCCAAAAGTACCTTTGCCAATCATGCGTAGAAACTCGAAATCAGAAGAACGGAGCGTGCGACGGACCTCGCTGCGCTCGAAGCGCATTCGGACGTGCACTTCTCCAGAGACGTCCTCATCTTGTCGCGCGTGTAGGCTGTACCAGTCGTCTAACGTCCAGCCGTGCGAGAGCTTGGGCTTGATGTCGACCAGGCCGAGGAAGAACTCCTCGCCTTGCCGTCGGGCGTAAACGCACACTGTGACGGGCGAGTGGTCAAGCGTGACGTCGCTGTGGGCACGAAGTGAAGGTGCGGAAGGAAGTTGAAAGCGCGCAGACCGACAAGAGTCGAGGGAGAGGGGTTTCGTACATGGGTCAAGAGGAGTGTGCGTCAGCATATGTGAGCAGAACTTGCGGGGTGCGTAGAGATGACATCAACCTACAATGCGACCTCGTGCTTCCAAATTGGGTTGTAAGCAGACGCAGTATTGATGTCCATCTCATCGCCGGCAGCAGCAGAGCCATTCTTCTGGCTGGTGCGAAGGTGTGAGCTTGTCCGCGGAGAGACAGGCTGTCCTGTAGCATCGCCTTCATGCTCATTGATTGCTTCTCGCGAGACAAACTCGTTTTGCTCAAAGGTAGCTACGACGTATGGTCGAATATTGGCCTCTGGTGTGATGAGACCGCGTGCTTCGATGATCTTTACGGTCAGCTTGCCGCGTAGGGCTGAGGAGATGGCGTTTTCTCGCTTGCGGTGTGACGTTGGTGCGCTAGCTACTGAAGAGCCTGGCGTGGCATGCTGTTGCTGTTGCTGCTGTGAAGAGGCTCCAGGCGGCGAGATCACTGAAGCATTACCGTTGCTGCTGCTGCTGCTGCTGCTCGTGTTGCTTCCAGCCGGGAAGGAAGGGTTCGAAGGCGTCGTTGGTGCTTTGCTTGACGCATCAGCAGTCGTTGCTAACATGCTGCCTGGTTTCTTTGAACTAGCCTTGCTATCTGGTGGCTGACTGAGCTTGAAGTCTGGAGGCTGCTTGCCAGGCTTTGGCGAGCCGGGCGGCGGGTGATGCTGTTCTTTAGGGTTGGGGGACGGGCCAGACGGAGTGTGTGAATGCGCAGTGCGTGTGGGAGTGTTGCGTCCAGACGAGCTAGACGGCTGATGATGGAGTGCAGAAGCTGCTGTCCGGCTGGAAGAGCCAGAGACGTGCGAGCCGGTCGCATTGACGCTCGAGGTGACCTCGGGCAGGACAAACGACTTTTGCAGGGTAGGCGTGCGCAGACCAGTGGGGAGACCTCCTCCGTGCAGGTTGCCTCCCAGTCCTCCTGTCGAAGAGCCTCCGCTGCCGCTGCTGCCTGCGAGATCTCGTGCGCTCGCGGCGCTGTTCTTGCGCGAGTGCCGCCCGACAAACGGCAGGCCGATGGAGGACGACGAGGACGAGGTGTTGGAGCTGTTCGAGGACGTGCTCGCGTTCAAGCTCGTCTCGAATGGGTTGCGCTCGCGGTCAGGATTCGAGTGCAGCGGCGCCTTTGGGGTCGTGTCGCCGCCAGACGTGTCCCTGCGCGACTGCCAGAACGAGCCGAGCATGGCGGGCGGAGCGCAGTCGGACTAGTCTTGTGTATGGCTACAGTGTCCTGCAGTAACTTGTCTATGAATGCCCTGTCCCCTGCTGCAGCCTTGTCTCTCCCTGCCGAGCTCGCCGCTGACCAACTCGAAGATGAGACCGCGGTCGCAGTTTGCAGCGCAGGCGGTGTTGGACGGGCGGGCGCGACGGGACAGCGAGCAGCACGCAGCTCTGTCCGTGTGTCGTGTCGTGTGTATGTGTGCTGGCTGCTCGTTGCCCGCAGTCCTGCTTGCTCGTCCACTGCCGACGGCCCTGTTGTCCAGCGGTCAACGTTCAACTCGCGAGCGTCATTTTGGCACGGCGGCCAAGCTGTGGCACCTCAAAAGGCGACAACTGGCAATCTCGCAAAAGGCAGTGTGCAGTGCATGCAACTTCCATAATGATTCGCACTCGTAGTGTGACAAGGTTCCACACCCTCCTAGCTCGGTCGGCAGTCGCAATCACCGCCAGAACTCTCGCAGAGGACTCATCTCGGAATCCCCATAGACCGGATCCTTTTCTAGCCAGTTCTCGCGCAGTCCCAGATTCTCCACCATCTTCCACAGCTTCTCTTTTCTCCTATCGTCCTCTCCGCCCTTGCAATTGTCCCAGTCTGAGCTGCCTTGAGGATACGACCCTACCATCTGAAAGTCGCTACTTTGACTCAAAGAACGATGTGCGATGCCCGCTGGCAGGATGTAAACATCACCAGCACGCGCAGAATGCTTGACTGCGTCTGGAGATTGGTGATGCCCGAAAGCTAGCTCGGCCGTGCCTTGATAGGGTACGAGGACCTGAAATTGAAAGGGTTCCATCAGCCAGACACAATATCAAATCGTCGAGTCTTATGCTCACTTCGTGCGTATTGCTATGGTAGTGATCAAATGGGAACCTGATACCATATGAAAGTCAGTCTCATCAAACTAACAACGCCGGTCTTGCTTTGCCTACATTCCGTATCTCCAAGCAGGCGTCAGTGAGTTTCTCATCAGCAGCTCTTCCACCTGATCAGGCTTGAGGGCCTTGCCATCACCGTCGGCGTCAGCAAATGGCCGATAGATGATCAATGGGAGCTTGTGCAGTGAGGAATTGGGGAACTCCTTGTAGCCTGGAATCGTATATGCCTTCGCGTTCTGGATGACCTGCGCCACCGGCAGGAGCTTCATTTTGTGACTGAAAAGAGAGTTGATGTCGACTCAGGCCGATGTAGGAGCTGGGTCGGACTTTCCGAGGGTCCTTCTGGAAGCGAGAGGAAGGACAAGCTGTCACGCGTACTCAAGGTGCTCAGATTGTCCGCGGTGGCAAACTACGACCGCCACACCGCGACTGCAAATCCTTAGGCTGCTGTCTGACTGCGGTCAACAGCGCGACCATCCGACCCTGGACGAAGAGACGTCTATGCCAGCTCAACAGCTGATTCTATGCTCAGCAAGACCGCAGGCGGCGCCTCTGGCCTTCGCTGTCCAGTTGTATCTCCGCTATGATGATCGCAAGGCATTCAGCGAGGAAAAGGTTGGGCAGCGCGGCTGACCCTGGCAATATGCCTTCGTTTGAGCAGCTAGACCATCCTTCTTAGTTAAATACTGCATGGCCGCTTCGCTCGCTGGCCTCATTGGGGGGCTTTATGCCCGGCCTTGTAAACTGGTAACCCTGCTGACCTTCATAGCCTTGAGGATTCAAGCCGAAATGGCGCCAATGGCGTTCAAAAAATGCTTCAGGGCGGCAGTACAGGATTCAAGCAGCGGATACGGGCTTTGTGCAGCTCTCCTCTGCTTCAACACGCCCTTTTTGGAGGTCCCTGCCCAGATAACCCCCAGGTATGTTTGATATGTCAAACCTATACTCGGCAGCATGACGCTGAAGCTGGCGTTCTATGCGGCATCAAATATGTCGCATCTGTATCCTTACTCTTCGCGCCCGGGGGGGGGGGGGGGGGGGGGGGGGGGGGGGGGGGGGGGGGGGGGGGGGGGGGGGGGGGGGGGGGGGGGGGGGGGGGGGGGGGGGGGGGG